>PVJO010001825.1:0-97007 GCA_004026905.1 Hystrix cristata
AAAAGAGGGGAAAGGGAAAATATGGAAAATGATGAATGAACCTGCTGTAAATAGGGAGGGAGGGTGCAGAGGGGAGGGGGGGAGAGGGGGGAGAACCAAGATACATCATGTATAGGTACAGAATTAATGTAATGAATGTGACCATTGTATGTAGAATGTACCAATACATGTTCTTGGTTTAAAATAAAATAAAAAAAATTTTAAAAAAAGAAGGGAATGTGGGCACGCACTATGATCTGGGATTGAGGTTTTTAGGAGGTTTCTACGGTGTCATCAAGACATCTAGGATGTGTGTTCTTTGTATCTGTCAGGTTACCCACTTAGTGGGCTAGGTCAGAATGCAAACTATATGCATGTTTGAAGTTTAGATATATGCTACACACTTAAGTAGTGCTATTTCCTTGAGGACAAAGTCTGTGGGATTTCTGAATCTAGTATCAGAAGTGTCAGAAGAAAAGCACAGGTAAAAGTTGGGCTCAATTTACAAGCTTATTGTATCTTTAAAACCATTAGGATTGGTGGGAGGGAAGTCCTGGAAGGGAAAAAGGCATTGTAACCTTGGGTAACTTTGTGTCTTGAAGTTACAGTTTTCTTAAAAGTACAATTTTAAAATTATGATTTTCCTTATCTACTTTCTACCTATCATTTTTTCTGTCTTACATCAAGAGGAAAGAGAAAAATCTGGGAAAGAGAAGAAACCTTGTGGTCAATATAAAAGTCCCTTGTTGCCACCTTACCCTAATACTACCTTCATCTTATGCTTGATGTTAGCTAATAAATATCCTTACTAAGTTAATTTATGTTGAGTTTCTATCATTTGCAACCAGAGCCCCAACCACTACAAACACGTATTATTTTCATAATCAGAAATAAAAGGCAACTGAGAAGGTGGCACACGTCTGTGATACCAGCTCTCTGGGAGGCTGAGGCAGGAGGATCACAAATTCAAGCCCAATCTGGGCAACTTAACAAGACCCCGTCCCAAAATAAAAAAAGAGCTAGGAATGTAGCTCAGTGCAAAGGCCCTCAATTAAATCCCTATTTCTGAGGGGAGGAGGAAGAACAAGTGAACAAAGTGGAAAGAAGAGCAAGAAAATGAAAGAGAAAGGAAAGGGGGAAAGGGAAAGAAAGGGGAAGGAACAGAGGAAAGGAAAGGAAGGGAAGAGAAAGGGAGGGAAGAGGTAGGGAAAGGAGGGGAGAGAAAAGATGAGGGAAAAGGAGGGGAAAGGAACGGCAGAGAGGAGAGGGAAGAACAGAAGGCAAAAAAAAAAAACCCTATACCATTTATATCTTTTAAAAACTAGGGCTGGGGACTTAGCGCAGTGGTTAGAGTGCTTGCCTAGCAAGCGCAAGGCCCTGAGTTTGATCCCCAGCACCAAAAAAAATTAAAAAATAAAAAAAAAAAAAAAAACTAATCTGGCTAGGCATGGTGTGCAGGACTTCAAGGCCAGTCTGGGCTACATAGTTCAAGGCTAGCCTGAACAACATAGTAAGAGTCTGCCTCAAAAAAAATAATAATAATAATAATAAAAATAAAAATTAGTCTATGTAACATATTATGTTATTAAATATAAACTCCAAGATAAGTGCAATAAACAATAAAACCTACAATATGATGAATTTTCCAATTTCCAAATGCCCTTAAGCTAAAAAATATCAAAACCAGTCAGCATTTTTTTCACTAGAATAAGACAGGGTTAGAAGAGTAAGTCCTTTTATCACTTTACAAAATAATCTGATTATACAGGGATCTTTTTATAGCAATTTTTATTGTAGTTTTCAGTCTATTTTGTTCCTTCTGTGTATCTTCAGAACAGCATAGGTAGTATGAAACTGCATTAAGGAACCTGAATGATGCAGTCCCTAAAGTACTACATCTTAACCTTGAAGAGGCACTATACATAAGCATACACTCTTAGTTGCATTCATGTAACTTCACTATATATATGGTCTTTTAGTTGCATTCTTATAATGGCGAGCTGACAAAAGTTTTCTTCAACAGATACTGGCAGATTAAGTAACAGGAACTGGACTAAAATCTAATTCTAAAGTGATTTTTTACTTGAAAATACTATTTTAGGCCATCTTGTTATCAGGTAGGTTCTGATATTCCTGGGTTCTTTCCCTCCTCGAGCAAAGAACTGAAGGAGGGGGGCAAAAAGCAGTTCTAAAGTTTTACTTAAAATTATAGAAACAAGAAGAAAGGGAAAGTTGAGCATAATAATAGATACAGCAAAATGTGTGCCAGGCATAAAAGGCACGGTAGGGGTTACCATGAAAAAGGCATGATAGCGGTGGCACTGGGTACAGACACCATCTTCCATGGGAGGGAAAAGGGAGAGCCCCTTCCCTGGCAGTGTGGTAGAAAAGAAAAAAGGGCCTGCTTCCGGTGTTGCTTCTATTTATCCACGTGAGAGGGGTGGTGCTTGAAATTGGCGCCTCAGGCTGAGGTCAGGTCCAGGCCACTCCCCCAGGTCACGTTCCCTTACCAGCCAGCCTTAGCCATGCCCTATTCCCAAATTTCTCCAAGTGGATGGCAGTATCTGATGTGTTTGCTTTATCTAAAATAGAAGTCAAAAAAGAAGGAAGTAAAGAATTGTCCCCCAGATATTACTTTACAACAGCATTCCCTTGCTTGGGAACAGCTCAAATTACAGAAGTCACATCTTTTGCAACTCTCTTCACAATGACATTTCCTTGCTTTTGGGACAGTTTAAATTATAGAAAATCTGAGCTTGCTAATAAATATTAAGCAGGACAAATAAACTAAGTCATTTCAACGTGTTAAAGAAAAAAGAAAACTCCATTTAAACCAGTAGGTCAGTTGGGTTTTCAGGGATTTTGGTTTCGTGTTGCTTAAGTGATCAAATGACTCAACTACAGCCCTTCTACAGCTATTGACAGATTAACCATATAATAAAGCTCTGGCCATGCTACTCTTCTGTGCCTTGAAGGGGAGAAGGACCCAAATCCTGAATCCATATTGAAGATTCTAAATAAAGTCTACCCTCCCAACCATAACAATCTAGTATTTTCATGATATTACCCTAACAGTCCCCTCCATCTGTTTCTCATACTACTCTAGTCTCTAGAGGACAGACTAGATTATGCTACTGCAACAATCCAAAATTGCTGTGGCTTCAATCAACGAAGACATTTTTTGCTGATGCACATGTCTGCTATGGTTTGAATGAGTACACTCAAAGGGCCATGGGTTAAAGGCTTAGTTCCTAGGGTGGCACTACTGGGAGCAGCTGTGGCTTTAGGAGGTGGGACTTAGTGAGAGGTTCCTAAGAACCAGTGGGGTGTGCCCTTGCAGGGGGTCGTGAAACCTCAGCTTCTTTTTGTCTGTCTCCTTGCTGGTTACTGAAGTGCTCTGCTCTGCCATGTGCTCTCACCACAATGTGCTGCTCTCACCAGGGGCCCAAAGAATGGGACCACCCAATTTTAGGCTGGAACTTACAGAACCACAGCCAAAATAAACTTTTTCTCTTTATACATTAATCACCTCAGGTATTTCATTATAGCAATGCAAACCTGACTAATATATGTCCATTGTGCTCTATAATGTCTTAAACCTAAGAAGCAACCCATCATCTACAGCAAGAATCAGCACATTTTTTTTCTGTAAATAGCCAGACAGTAAGTATTTTCAGCTTTGTGGGTTCCATGATCTCTGCCACAAATACTTATCTTTGCTGTTGTAGTACTAAAGTAGCCATATGATGAATGTTATCACTATGTACATCTAAAATGTACCATTAAAATAAATTATTTTTAAAAAAGCCATAGACAACACACAAATAAATTAGTACAAAAACAGGCAGCAGACCACATTTGGCATAGTTTGCCATCCAAAGCACTATGGTCACTATGGCAGGGGAAAAGAAAGCATAGTGGGCACATAAATTCTTAAAACTTCTACTTGGAAGTGACTCAAGTCCAAATCCTAGCCCATCTCTCAAGACTCAGTTCAAATAGAGTCTCTAAGACCCTTGCCTCTCATCAGTTCCCAAAGCACTTTTCTCTAATTGCTCTTATGTCAAGTGCTTCCTACATTAACAAATTTACCCTCCTTGGAACAGGTACGGCATTATGTTTGTATATTTCATAGGACTTGGTACTACGCCTCAAGAAAGGGTTCAATAAATACTGTTAGGTGAATGACAGTACCATGGGTTTCTCTGTTTTATCTGTTTAAGAGTCTGAAGTGGCTTATAAAAACAATATAACAGTAAATAAAATTTAAAACAGAACAGTAAGTATAATGGACTGTAACCTAAGACAAAGTCAGAATTTACAAAAGATGTTTATCATTTTTGAAGGTGGGCAACAATGTAGAACTGGGAATTCTAGTAGCCAAACAGAAAAAGGGAGCAAGATCCATCTTATCAATTATAGGCTCAGTAAGATATTGTCCAGAATAGGCACGAAATTAAATAAAGCCCTTTTAAGTCAAATGTTGGATTTTTTTTTAATGAAATAAGGCATCTGGCAAGACAAAAGGGACCAAGAAATGCTTTACTAAGCAATGAAGCCAGTGAGTAGAAAAAAGTGAAATAATAGTAACAGTAAACATTTATTTATGGCTATCTCATTTCCTGTACACCAATATAGATGTACTGAAAATAAAGACATTCTGTGACCTGATAATTACAGACACAAGACATACACAATGAAATGATAGCAAAGACTAAGAATATACCATAATTCAAACATTTATTGAACACTTAAATTTCAGATACTGTATTGTATACCAATGTTTAAAAAGTAATAAATGAAACACTATCTGTTTTCAAGAAATTCAGAAACTATCAGAAGTGACCAGTATAAACAACTGTAATACAATGACAAAGATTTTTATAAAGTGCTATGGGAACAAGGATTAAGAAAACACTTGTCTCTGCTTCTAAGAAGAGATCAAGGATGGCTTCCTTGGAGAAATCATCTAAACTGTTCGATATACTACACTCGACTGTGAAGAGCCTATATGCTAGGCAAAAGAGAACAAGTGAAGATCTGATCTGCTTTTTTTTTTAAGTTATAGCAATTTGCATGGTGGTAGCATGCGTTTGTAGTCTATCATGCAAGAGGCAGAGGCAGAAGGATTGTTTGAGTCCACAAGTTCAAGACCAGTCTGGGGAATAAAGAAAGACTTCATCTCAAGAAAAAACACGCACACACACACACACAATTTATGGAGATGGTATGGAAAATGGACTGACCAGTAGACTAAACACTAACACAAGTCCCATGTTGTTCTTGTTGCCTGAAACGCTGTTGAGTGCAGCATCTCACACATAGCAGACCTTACTGAGTATTTATTAACAAAGTTGAAACAAACGAAGCAGACACCAATGATTAAGTATTTAAATGCTAAATGATACAGCTTATCAAATGTAAGAACTTAGAAAAAACAGCTATAAAGCTTAAAGAAGCAATCCACCTCAGCATGAACTGTAATTCAAGGTAACCACCAAAACAATCTTAAATATATTACATATTATTAGAAAGTGATTCTCCCACAATAGTATGAATTTATGTCAGAAGATCTTTAAAAAGCCACCTCAATCTCCAAAGTTTTCTTTTTGTTTCTTTCTCTTTTTTCTCTTATTTTCCATAAGAGATGCCTTTAAGGAGAGCTTAAGATTATAATTTACTTTTAAATATATAGCACATACTTCAGTAGGGTCCTACTTTAAACCCAGGAAAAGATTACTGGTCTAATTTCTAAGACATGGCACAGTACACATTTAACAGACTTAAGGAAAGACCCATTTATCCATCTGTGCTAAATAAGAGAGACAAAACTAAAAGAAATATTAATTGTATTTATTATTTATCATTTAATATTTATTATTCACATTTTTACTGTTAAACAGGACTTCAGAGAAATAATTTATAAAAGGGATGGAACAGTACCTACCTCACAGTGCTCTTATGTGATATAGCATAATGATTTGAACTCTCTAGGTTCAAATCCCAGTCTCTTTGCCTAAATGTGATTGATCTGTGCATTTTTTTGTTTGTTTATTTTTTTGTTTTTGGATGCTGGGCATAGAACTCAGGGCCTTGCACTTGCTAGGCAAGCATTCTAACCACTGAGCTAAATTCCCAGCCCGATCTCTGCATTATTTAATCTCTGATTTTGTTTCCTTATCTAATTCATGGGGTTTATCGTATTAAATGAGTTAATGTGTAAAACCTCATAAAATAAGGTCTACTACAAAATAACTACTGACAAATGTGTTAATTGTCATCGTTATTAAAAATTCCTGGGGCTGGAGATTTAGCTCAAATGGTTCAGTGCTTGCCTAGCAAGTACAAGGCCCTGAGTTCAATCCCCAGCAACCACCCTGAAAAAAATTCCTAGTACAACTATAGGCATGAAGTTCAACATGAAGGATACATGAGCCTAACAAACAATCTAGCATCAACACTTCAATTAGCATTCATTCTTTTCAATACCTATTAGTAATACAGAATAGTGAGATTCATTTTTGTATATTGGTACATACATATAAAAAATTTTGATGATTTTCATCTCGTTATCCCCTCCATCTTAACTCCCCTCTCTCCTGATCTTCTTCCTCATCTCTAAAAGTCTAGCATCTACTTTCTTGTCAACTTTATTTTTTTGATTTATTTTTAGATTGCCCATATAAGATAAAACATGTGGTATTTAACTTTCTAAGGCTGACTTATTTTGCTAAACATGATGGTCCCCAGTTCTATCCATTTTCCAGCAAATAACATGATTTCATTCTTCTTTATGATCAAATAATACTTCACTGTATATATATATACCACATTTCTCTATCTATTCATCTGTTGATGGGCACCTCAGCTCTTTCCACAGCACAGCCACTGTGAGATGCACTGCTATAAACACAGGTATGCATGTATATCTACAGTATGAGGTCTTCAATTTTTTCACAAATATACCAAGAAGTAGTATTAGCTACATCAAATAATATATCTATCTTTAGTTTGAGAAATTGCCATACTGATTTCCAGAGCGAATGTACCAGTTTACATTTCCACCAGCAGTGTAAGATGGTTCCTTTTTCCCTGAATCGTCACCAGCATTCACTGTTTTCTGTATTCTTGATACCCATTCTGACTACAGTGACACAGAATCTCAATGTAGCTTTGATTTACATTTCCCTAAAGGCTAAAGACTTGAACATTTTTTCATACACTTACTTGTCATTTGTATTTCTTCTTTTGATAATTCTCTGTTCAATTCATTTGCTCATTTACTTATTGGAGTATATGGTATTTTTTATTGTGTGTGTGTGTGCATGTGTGTTAAGTTTTTCAAGTTCTTTATATAGTCTAGATATTAATCTTCTCCTCTCAGAGTAGCTATCAAAGATTTTCTCCATTCTGTCGGCTGTCTATTCACTCTGTTAATGGTTTCCTCTGCCGTGCAGCTTTTTAATTTGATGTCCCATTTGTTGATTCTTGATACTGTTTTCTGCACTATTGAGGTCCTATTCAAGAAGTCTTTGCCTATGCCTATGGCTTCAAATGTTTCCCCTATGTTTTCTACCAGCACTTGCAAAGTTTCAGGTCTTATATCTAAATCTTTGATTTGATTCTAGTACAGGATGAGAGACAGGGATCTAGTTGCAATCTTCCACATGTGGACATTCAATTTTCTTAGCCCATTTGTTAAAGAAGCTGTCTTTTCTCCAGGAGGTGTTTAGCTCTTTTATTAAAAATCAGATGGCTATAAGAACATGGATTTGTTTCTATACCTTCTGTTCTACTCTGTTTGTCTACAGGTCTGTTTTTGTGCCAGTACCATGCTCTGTTGTTGCTGTTGTTGTTGTTAATACAGCTTTGTAGTACATATAGTTCAAAGTCAAGTAACATAATGCCTCCTGCATTGCCCTTTTTGCTCAGGACTATTTTGGCTATTCTGGGTTTTTGTGTTTCCATACAAATTTTAGGATTTTTTCTAGTTCTGTGAAGAATATTGTTATTATCTTAATAGTGATCATATTGAATTTGTGGGTTACTTTTGCTAATATGGCCATTTTAATCATATTAATTCTGCTGAGCCACGAACAAGGGAGGTCTTTCCATCTTCTAATGTCTTCTTTGCTATCTTTCTTCAGTGTTCTGTAATTTTCATTACAGAGGTCTTTCACCTTCTTGGTTAGGTTGATTTCCAAGATATTTTCTTTTGTAAGTTACTGTGAATGGAACTATTTTCCTGATTTCTCTCTTGGCAGCTTCATTATTGGGGTATAGGAAAGCTATTGGTTTTTGTGTGTTGGTTTTATATCCTGAAGCTGGAGGTGCTTAACAATATGTACTCTTTAGGAGTATCAAAAATCTCCCATATTCCCACCAGGCAAGGTGGTGCATAACTGTAATCCTTGCCCTCTATAGACTGATGCAGGAAGATCACCATGAGTTTGAGGCCAGCCTCAGCTACAGAGTAAGTTCAAAGCCAGTTTGAACTATATAGCAAGACACTGTCTCAAAAAACAGAAACAAACAAAAAAAAAAAAAAAAAAAAAAAAACCTCCCATATTCCTAATGCTACCATTAGCAGAATCCTGAGCAAGTCACAAACCCATTCTTTCCTTTATTTTTTTCCCTAGATCCTCACGTCATCCAGGATCCTAGAATGAGTCACAGCCTCCCCCACTGAATTCTTGATTTAGGTTCTTTTGTGGGCTGTGCCTACTGGATTGTGGGTGTGGTGTCATGTTTGGCACCATCTTGTCTGAGAATGCTGATGTGGCAGAATTCAATTATATTTAGGCTAGTTTACTCTGTAATTCCACTGTTTATTAGAATGAGAAAAAGAGCAATAGATAATTGTATGTTCTACACTTAACACTATCAAGCCATCAAAAATCTCATGGGAAATAAGACCTTAGTTAACCAACTAATAAGATGCAGTACTGATACATTCCACACAGACTTCCAATCATATGACACCCAAATTACCCAACTATAAAACAGTAAAAGCATTATATTTCACTTGAGACTTCTAATTTAAATATACTGTCATCAGTGACCTGAAAATAATATAGATTTTTAAAATTCAAATATATAAGGACAAGCTTCATACCTGCTTTATCTCCTCTGCCAGCATATAAATTATTTGCCTTCTCTGAAACTCAACTTCCTCAGTTATAAAATGGAAATACCAATATCCATAACAGAATTGTTATCACAAAGTCACTATGACTAAATAAGTTAATATGTGTGAAACATCTAGCTCCAAGAAATAAATGCTACTTTCTTTCTTTCTGTACCTCCTTCCCTATTTCACTCCCGCCCCCAGAAATATAAAATGGAAAAAGTTTAGGGAGAGAGAATGTGATGAGAAGGAGGAAGGGCTGGCTTATTGGGGAACAAATAAGACAGGCTTCAACTGAATACGAATTACTATCAGTGTCCTACTTTCTCATTTTAGCCATATCTCCCAAGATAGTAAAAGTGGATCTCTTTAGATAAATATATTTCTACCATTATTAATTTTAATATTAGAATTAAGCCTCATTTTATGACTAAAAAGGCAAAATATCCTATCTTTTATGAAGAATGTAAAAGAAAATTAGAAGAACTACACCTGATGACACTAAAGTTAATTTTCTCCCAAATACAAAACCAATATAGATGGACATGGTGGCACACACCTGCAATCCCAACTTCGAAGGAGGCCAAGGCAGGAGGACTGCTAGTTCAAACCCAGCCAGAACAACTTAAAAACTTAGTGAGAGACTGTCTCAAAATTCAAGGGGGAAAGGGATAAGCTCACTGGGAAGGCCCTAGGTTCAATCTCCAGTACTACATAAATAAATAAATACATATATACAATTTGACACGCAGAAGGCAAATGTGTATAAATATGGCAAAATGTTAATAATTATTGGATCTAGGTTAGTAATTATTCTTTCCATTTTTCAGTAAGTTAGAAATTTTTCTTAATTAAAAAACTAGAGTGAGGGCTGGGGATTTAGCTCAGTGATTAGAGTGCTTGCCTTGCAAGCACAAGGGCCTGAGTTCAATCCCCGGCACCACAAAAAAAAAAAAAAAAAACAAACTAGAGTGGCAGAGAACTGAGAACTGGGAGTAGAACATGATAGACTCACACTAACACTCTCAGAGTTCATAAAAATAAACAATTTATTGTTTATACCATCTAATTAATAGAAAACAAACCCTTCCCGATTCTTCTCCACTCTTCACAAACTTTATCATCTTATACCAATCTGCCTAGACACTCACAGACACACCCCCACCACAGGGTTGCCACATGCAGAATGACATAGAGCTGATTAGGAAAAGTAATGCCCATCTAGCAGCTCTAAATCCCCCTGATTGCTCATACTCAGTTTGAATGGATGTTGCTGAGGGTATTCACAGCCTCTAGCACAAAAGCACCTCCACTCTAAGGAAAGACCAGAAAACTTACAGAGGTAATTTTTTTAATTCTCCAAATCCAAAAAATGCAAACACTGAATACAATCACATAAACCTAAGAAAAATAAAACAGTAAGGCAGATGCAGTTAAGGGCCAAGTTCCACACCCTTAGTGGCAAAGAGGGTTTTTTCCAACTAAATAGAAATAAGAAAGGAATTCTGTATTTAGTATCCCATCAATACTACAACTTCAGGGGGACCTAATCCATACTGTGCTGTTTACAAGGTACAAATGTGAAATAATCTAAAGATGAGGATCCTAAAAAGCTCGATAATTCACTTATTGAAAGGTCTAACTAGTTCCTGGAACCTAAAGCAGTCCCACAAAAGCTATGCTTTCAGCTTGCTCTAGATTTAAAATTTTAAAGCTAAATATAGTAAACAAATTGTCCATAGTTCCTTTCTTAAGTAATTTAGGAGGCAAAACTGCTCAGGAGTAAGCAAGAGTCTAGCAAATTAGACTAGGGGATTACTATTAGTTCAAGCAAATAACTAGGAATATAAATCATACTACAACTACAGCCAGGCAGTGGGCCCCTGAGAGGGCAGTGTGTGAACCCATGAGAGTGAAGTTCAAAGTGCAGTGGAGACCCGAGAAAATTGGAGAAGCCAGGAACCTGGAACATCTGAAAAAAGTCACAAGGAGCGAGCAGCCCAGCCCAAGAGAGAAGCTAATAGGATTACAACCACTGGAAATGCCAAGATGATGTGAGGGGTTTCCTATTCTTTTCTATCCTCTGCCTTGTATGCCAGAAATGTATAATTTCTTTTTTATCTTACAGGGGGTCACAGTTAAGAATTTGCTTTGAGTTTCAGAGGAGATTTTGGACAGAGACTTTTCAGCACTGCTGAAACTGCTAAGACTTTGGCAACTCTTAAAGATGGACTAAATGTATTTTGCATAAAGAGACATACACGAGGCTTTTGGGGGGCCGGGGTGGAATGTTAAGGTTTAAATCTAGATGCCTCCCCAAAGCCTTATGTAATCTTACCTCAGGCTTTTGAAAGGATTTTGACGGTGCTGTAGCTCATGTGCTGTTTAGGAGATGGGGCCTCATCAGAAAAGGCTGGCCACTTCCCAGCTCCTCCCCTCATTGTTTCCGAGATGCAATGAGATGCAATGCCAGGAGCAGCTCTTCCTCTGCCACGCCCCTCCGCCGTGCCATTCTGCCTTGGAGAAGCCAACCGTGGACTGCAACCCTACACCAAAATCAGCCTCTCCTCCTTTAAGTTGTAGGTGTCAGGTACTGTTTCCCAGCAATGAGAAAAGTGACTAAGACAAATACAAACCAAACTTTCTGGACTAAAAATAGGCCTATTAAAAATAAATTTTAAACGAAGGGATACATAAATGTTAATTAAAAAGTAGTAATGACTTGAGAACAAATACAGCTAGGAAGGAGTCAATGCTCAAAGGATATATATTTTCAATACCTAGTGGATAAGCAATCTTTGATGAAGTCATCCTTTTAATTCTTTGAGTATACTGTGAGTCTGAATGCAAACCATCAAGTCTAGATTCACTACATTAAACATCAAAGGCAATGAGCAAACATGAAACTAATACAAGATGCAATTCAGCAGTCAACCCTGTAATTCTTTGCCCATAATCTCCTCCAACCGGGGGTGTGTGTGTGTGTGTGTGTGTGTGTGTGTGTGTGTGTGTGTTACTCAGGAGTGAACCCCAGGGCTTGTGCATACTCAGCAAGTGCTGCAACACTGAGCTATATCACAGCCCTGCCAGTAACCTTATTTCACTGAAATTTAGATAACAATTTCCCAAAATCCAAGCTGCAGCATTTTAGGCCAGACTCTGTTGAATTAGCAGTAATCCTGAAGACCTGGAATAAACTGATTTAGTTCAATCCGATTCTGTTGCACAGCCATGGAATAAGGGGACTGTCCCTGGAAATGATATAATCTAATACTCTTCAATAGAATTTTCTCACAGATTACCTCAGTTAAATATTTCTGAGAGTACCTCCAATGAATATAGACTAACAATTATTTTCTGACAACTTTTAAGTCAAATTTAATCACTACTAACAGCACAGCAAAAACAAAAAAAAACAAACTAGTGACAGTGACACCAGAACCAAAAGATATAGGGTTAGCACTGGTGGTTACAAATGAATCTGACCTCAGATTCATTCTGAAGAGTAAGTAAAATAATATGCCCAACTAGCATGGCATTATGACACAAGGTAGTATAGTATCCTTACCATTCTTTACCGGGTTTTTTTTTGTTTTGTTTTGTTTTGCTCTGTTTTTTGAGACAAGATCTCACTATATAGTTCAGGCTGGCCTTAAACTCACTATGTAGCCCAGGCTGGTCTATGTAGCCCTGGCAATCCTCCTGCCTCAGCCTTCTAAGTGCTGGGATTATAGGTGTGTACCACCATGCCCAGCCTATTTATAGTTTTTCTCCTTATTTCAATTTCATCAACTTTTATTGAATTTTATCCTCCCTATCAAAAGCCTATAGCACCTGCTTTGAGTCACGGTGAGATAAAACAAAATAAGGAAAATATTACATGGAATATTTACTATAAGCAAGACACTTAGTGTTTTATAAAGTTTATCAGTATCCTTACAATTTTCATAAAGTGGATATATAATTCCAGCTTATAGTCAATGAAACTGAAGCTAAGGGATTAGTTTGGCTAAAGTCACTTGGTTATCAGAATTAATTTCACTTTTGTCCTGTCAGTGTCTCGTCTCAATCACTATTTCATTTCTTCCCCAACAGGAAACCATTACCCTGAGTTTTGTGGTAATCATTTCTTTGCATTCTTTATATTTAATAGAGATATATACATCTATAAACAATATTGGTGAGTTTTCACTTTTCTTGAATATTATACTAAGGATATCATAGTATTCTTTTAAAACCAGGTTCTTTTAATACTATTAAAAAAAAGGAGCTCGATCCATGCTATTTTAGCTTAGATGGATTCATCCATTTTCACTGTTGTATGTAATATTAGACTCTATGAACATACCATAATTTACTTATCAGTTCTATTGCTTTTGGACATCTGAACTGTTTCCGTGTTTTAACTATTATGCACATTAGCCTAGTAAACATTTCCTTTACTGTAAACTGATATTAAATGCACAATAATTTTAAGGCAATGGTCTTCAGACACAGAACTACACAAAGGATACATAATACATGAAAACTTCCCAAATGTGAAGCAGGCATATAGGTTTTTAAGAACTAAATCCCAGATTCACAACTGTCATGCACACTCTTCCCTCAAACGCATGTACCTATGAACGAGCTGCACTAAAAACCTTGTAATGTAAAAGCTTCTCCATTTCCTAGCCCATATCTTACTAATCTTACTAATTCTTGCATTGGTTCTAAATGTAAAACTCGCAGATAAGTAAAAATGCTTAATCTTAAAGGGAAGGAAGAATTGCCCAATAAAAACAAAGTGACAAAGTCTATAGTAGAGACATAAGGTGTATGTTCTTGAGAACCAATGAAAATAACATACTAGACTACCTGTGAGAGTCTGGAAAAGAGATGACATCTACAGTGTGCCTTGAAGAGTAAATATGGATGTCAGGTAGAAAATAGTAGAAAGGACACTCCTGGCAAACATGTCAACAAGAGAGTTATCAGGAAGTTGCGGGTTAGAGCTTCAGGAAAAACTAGTAACTGAGAGTAACTCAACTAGGAGGTAAGTCCCTTTTGCCTCTGGAAAGGCATAGAGAGAAGACTATATATGAGAAGAGAGGATGCCAGCCAGGTGTGGTGGCACACCCTTCTAATCCCTGCATTTGTGAAGCCGAGGCCAAGGATATTGAGTGTGAGGCCAGCCTGGGATACATAGCAAGTTCAAGGTCAGACTGGACTATGTAGAGAGACCCTGTCTCAAAAAGCAAGAGAGGACGGCAGAATAATTTGTGCCCAGAATAGCAAGTATGACATGGGCAAAAAGTGGTAGATATTATGTAGAGACATATTATTAAAATAAGAAGAGAAAGAATACTGAAGAAACTAAAACTCAGCCCGGAACTTTCCACAGAAGCCACGGTATACCCACCAAGACCAACGCTAAATCTCATTCCAGGAAGGAGGTGTCTGCTGGTAAAACACTATACCTTATGAGAGATAAGAGATAAACACAAGCTTATGAACAACCACTCTCTTGCTAATCACTGTCATGATGTTCAGTACACTCGCATTAACACAGATCCTGTGACAGGCTACAGAGCTGCCCTGAGTCGAAGCAGTTCAACTGTGAACAAATAGGTAATCTGACAATTGGTTTTTGATTTGAACCTCATATCTGAATCCACTCTTTCTGTCTGTGGTTGTTTCTTCAACTGTATGGCATGACTTCAATTGGCAGTCACAGAAACCTCCCAACTACATAATCTGCAGCTCTAGAATGAGAACTGCCTAGATTTGGGTGACCCACCA
This sequence comes from Hystrix cristata, assembly GCA_004026905.1. NCBI lineage: Eukaryota > Metazoa > Chordata > Mammalia > Rodentia > Hystricidae > Hystrix > Hystrix cristata. The sequence continues at coordinate 14,888 of PVJO010001825.1, forward strand.
TCCACAGCTTGCCAAAGTGAACGTCATGTATCCTTTATTTTAAATCAAATAATCTTAAATGTAATCATGAAATGTCATGAATATCACCCAGATACTTTGCAGCATCAAAGAGAAAAAAAAAGTATTAGTATAAAATCCACTAATAATCAAAAACATTTTAGTCATTTCCTACCTCTTTATAAATTTCTATTTCCTCGTTTCACTTCCTGGAGATACTCACAGAGTTGGCTCAACCAGAGCAGATGAATAAATTCAATGACTGCTATTTGGGAAGTGAGCAAATACACACTGAGTGACTACTATGGCTCATTTACTATATGTAGTAGGTACTAGGAACAAGGAAATCACAGCCTGCTTAAGAAATATATGCAAATAAATACATATAATGAGCATATTGCTATCCCTGAAATATAAGTAGGACATAAATTCACAAAGAAGTTCTACTGGGAAGTAAAGCAGGAAAACTAATACTAGAGATGTCATCTCATCTATACTCTGAAAAAAATACTAGGAATTTATCCAGTGAAGGTGAAGGGAGGAAAAAAGAAAATTAAATTGAAAGTAAATTGCAAGTGTACAGCAAAGCAAAACCATGGAAGTACTAAAAATACATGAATTTTTCTAGGAATAACAATTAGTCCAGGGTGGCTACGTCAGTGGTTCTCAACTCTGATGAAAAGAAGAAGGGTTTTTAACACGTAATTTTACTTCATTTCACAGGTGTTTCTGAAGTACAGCCAGATTTGAGAAGCACTGAGCTAAAACTACAGATTACTGGAGTTGGGAGACAGGATTGATGGGATTAAAGAAGAGAGCTAGAAGCTAGCTATGGCTTCTAGTAGATCCTCCCAAAACTATTACGCAGTTACTGTATAAACATTATTTTGGTGAAAGGAATATCATCACATTTGGATCCTGGATTCCAAAAAAAAAAAAGATGAATAGTATTTTTTGAAGCAATAAAACAACCAAGTTGTTTTCAACCAAGTTTTTAAACAAGGGAATGATACAAAAACTATAACAGTCCCTCAAAGATGCTCACATCTTAATCAGCAGAACCTATGAATACATTATGTTACATGACAAATGGGGGTTAAAGCTGCAGGTGTAATTAAAGTTGCTCATCATCTATGAGATAGGGCAATTATTCTGATTATACAGGTGAAGCCAATGTAATCACAGATGTTTTTAAAAGTGGACAAGGAGAACAAAAGAAAAGACTCAAAGGAAAAAAAGTGTGGATAGCAGAGTGACAGAAATGCTTTGTGGCCACCTTTAAATATGGATGAACTAGGAAATATATAAAGCCTCCAAAAGGTGGGAAAAATCAAGGAAACAAATTCTCTCCTAGGCTCTCCAGAAAGGACTGTAACCCTACTGACATCTTGATTTTAGCCCAGTGAGGTACAGATCAACATTATGAATTAGAGATCTGTAAAATAATAAAATGTGTGTTGTCATAAGCCATTAAGTTTTTGATCATTTGTTACAGCACTCTTAGAAAACTGGTATACTCTCTTACTTAAAAATAATTTTCATTTCACTACTTCATGTCCAGCTCAAGAAATACCTCTACTTCAAAGAATTATCGTTTCCTCTGTTCTACCTTATAAAGTACACTTATCATGGCATAATTAGATGTTTACACAATACTCTTCCCCACTAGACAATGTGTTCTTGAAAACCAAAACCATGTTTTATTTCTCTTTCCACCCTGAACACATATCAGGCACTAATAATTCTTTTTTTAAAAATCTAATGAATCTCTCTCTTCATCTCCAAATTCATGAGTCTGTATTCCCCTCTTTGTCCCCAACACTTCCACAGTCTTGATCAAAAAGAAAAAAATAAAATATAAATATAACCCACCTTCCTATCCAATAAATCTGCCAGCACACACAGGCCCTCTCCCTGGCACAACCCATCTGACAATCTCTATGCCCAGGTAGTCAAGGTTTGAAGGAAGAAGTCTCCCAACATCCCCACTCATTTCCACTGCCAAAGGTAAAATATAGCTCAGTTTGCAACCAGATCAATTTCACTTGGGCCACAGGACAGCACCCATGAAAAACAAAGAGACAATTTACCAAGAATGATGAAGGTTATACTACAAAGTATACTTCTCAAAGGGACAGTGTTAATGCTGTACCAATATACCTCAGATTAACTAACATCCTTCTCAGAAGGGGCAGGCCAACTTTAAGATTCCTCAAGGACTTCTAAGTGAGGAAGAAGTTACTAGACAAAAGAAACAGAAGAAATGAAACAGGAATCAGCTTCTCCTGGAAATCCCAATATTGGGATAACGCCTGGGGCCAGCAGGCACAAGTGACCACTCCATCATTTTCCTTGCTTCCATCCTGAGCACATATGAGGCATTAATAATTTCCAACTAACTGAGCAGAAATAGCTTAGACTTCTCCCACAGGAAAAAAAAAATTAAGGAAAGATCTATTTATGAAAGATCCCTGTTTCTTACTATATCTCTGCCTGGTCCTCACCACCTCCCCCCCAAAATCTCTCCTTCTCAAAAAATGGAGGAGATATTCTATTCCAGACAGATGAAAAGTAAAACCTCCCACTATTTTTACAGTTCAATGCAAGAAAAGAGATTATGGAAAGATGACAGCAGGTATCCATCTAGAATACAAAAGAAGAGTAAAGATAAAAATGGTCTAGAATTGAGGTCTTTCATAAAAAGAGGAGGGACAAAGTTGGAAAATGGACTGAAGGAAAAGACTAAGTAAAAACTACAAATTAAGGACTCCTTCGAGAAACCAATTTTATATTATCACTGTAATATAAAATCACTAGGAAAAACTATCATAAACTCCAAGTCATACAAAGCATAGACAAAACAATGTACATACTGTGACAATAGCCAAAGTTATGGAGAAAAGGTGCCAGACATGGGATACAGAACCTAACTTAAATCCAAATTTCCCAACTAACTAAACTTTATGATTTCAAACAATTCAGTTTACCTCTCTGGGCCTAAGTTTACTCTTAAATGAAATACAGAGTTTGAAATGAGCTTCGAGGATACCTAACCCCACTCTTTCTTTTATTATTCACTCTCTGCACAGCATTCCTAAAACTATCATCTTACCTTGTACTTTCCATATATAAGGCATCAAGTAGATAACTTCTCTGCCTCCCTAAACATTTGTACAATCTAGAAAATTTAGTCTATACTCCATTCATCCTTCTGTAGATGATCAGTACACGGCAGAAGATTTATAATACTAGTTTCTCTACTCTTGTACCTATCTGGAAATTTTTGTAGTGTAAAGCTTACTACCTAGAAAGCACACCAATAAATTTTAACATATGCCATGTATTGAAAAGAAAAAAATGCTTAACTATAAGTAATATGGTATTTCTATATTAGCTTTCAATAACCAATTTTCCTATCTCACTGTTCGGTTAATCTAGACCTAAATAGCAACTTTACTAAACCACAAACTGAATCAATGTTAAATTACAAAGAAAAAAATTTATCACAAATTAAATCCATACATTTTCTAGACACACTAATGAACAAAATAGTTGCTAAAACACTACTTCATTTTAATTTAAGTTCTAGAATCTCCTGTACCTATCAATCAGCTATAGTAATTATCAGCATATAGACAATTTTATTTCACCTCTACCTATTCTCTCTCAACAGAAAAAATACTAACTGCTTACAAAAAAAAGAATGATACAACTAATTTCACTTCCTATATTTCTAATACTTCATGAACAGTTGTTTCTCTTTACAAGAAAGGCATCTGATATTATGGAAAAATGACTTACATATGACTTTTCTTTTTTGTTTGTTTTGTTTTTGTGCTGGGGATTGAACTCAGGGCCTTGTGCTTGCAAGGCAAGCACTTTACCACTTGAGCTAAATCCCCAGGCTTTTTTTTTTTTTTTTTTTGGTGCTGGGGATCAAACTCAGGGCCTTGTATTTGCAAGCCAAGCACTCTAACCACTGAACTAAATCTCCAGCCAAACATGACTTTCCGATTTAAGAATTTGAGTACACTACCAAAGATATTTCCAATAACAGTATGTTCCTTTAATTTCATCTTTATATTCCTTGGCATTAACACAGTAATTGACTTAGTGGATATTCCAGAAATGTATATAAACCAAACAAGTAAGTAGAAAAGAAAGGAAGGAAGAAAGAAAGAAAGAAAGAAAGAAAGAAAGAAAGAAAGAAAGCAAGCAAGCAAGCTATAAGAATAATGTTATGGCTTGTATCTAGATGTCCACCCAAAGTCTTATGTGCTCATAGGTGAGATCTAGGGTGTGTGATACCGGAATTAAAGATGCATGATAACTAAACGGGTTCAGCACACTTCTAGGTGTGGATAATGGAAGCCCCACCCTGGGTATGTGGCACCAATCAACAGGCTTATAGCCTGGATGGAATACAAAGGAACAGAGGGAAGACAGGCTTGCTGCTGCTGCTGCTGCTGCTTCTGCCTGCCTTGCCATAGACTGTTTCTTCTTTGTGTTGCTCCTCTGCCATACTGCTCTGTGTTGGAGCCAGCTGACTATGGACTAAAACATCCACAAACTGTGAGCTGAAATAAACCTTTCCTCCTTTAACTTGTGGGAGTTGGGTATTCTGTCTCAGCCAAATAATAAAAGTAAATTTAGCCAAAGACTTAACAATTGAAAAAAACAAAGATAAGAGATGAGAATTCATTGGGATAACTGTATAAAGGAAGAGGAAAATAATTATATCTAATTTTTATAACTATTAAGCTTTGCTTATTACAAACTCATATTCACCTTACACAAACTCAAATTTTAAAAAGAACAGTACATGAAATTTGAATACATTTTTTTAAAAGTTACATTCTATCTGTAACATGTTGGCAACATGCTAGACATTTTAATCACCAATCAAAATACATTATTTGGAGACAACAAACTATGAAGTACTACATATTTGTAAGACAATAAAGAAGGTTCTAAGAATCTTCACAAAGTGTACATAAAATGATCACAAAACTTAAATTTTTTTTTTCACTTAGCCATTCTCGAGTATTTGGTCCCACGGTTCTCATAAACCACAACAGATTCCATTATTTCAGAAAGTAACAACTAAGGTATTTCATATCAATATGTTTTTAAGTTTTAAAGACAACCACAAAAAATAGGAAACGCAATCAAAGAAACACAGTAATAACTCATGAAAACATGTACATGATGATCTATATCATGCACATATAATGAGAAAATTGACTAAGAGCCAAGTAGCATAAAAGCCTATATAACTGGGTAACAAGAAAAGGCTAACAGTATTAGGAACTGTAGTTAGGCAAGAATGGCATTTCATGTCTGCAAACCCAGCACTTGAGGAGAAAATTACACAAAGGTCAAGTAACTTACATAAGATCACAGGGTGAGTAAGAACCAGATATTGAATCCAAGTAACCAAACTCCAGATACTTGAGCCCTTAATTACTACACTGTAGTAAAATATAGGTAATAAAGAGAGATGCGAAGAAGGGTATTTTTTCTTTAGCACTACTGGGGATCAAACCAAGGTAAACACTATCAATGATGTTAAACAACTGAATTTCTCCATCTGCCTCAAAGTACAAATATCCTTTCCTCTTCATTCTCCACTGTAATGATTACAACTAACTTCAACTTTTCAAAAGCTGCTAAAGAAACAAAGTGTGTTACAGGGTTCAGGGGCAAATAATCAAAAGAGTATTTGTAAAAAAAAAAAAGAGTATTTGTGGCTTGATAGGGCTGTGACAGGTATTAACATTTTCATTCAGATATGTGGCTCAAATTGGAAAGCCCCTTTTGCCCTCCCTCAGTAGAAAACCGTGCTTAAAATATAAACCAACCAACCAAAAAAACAAAAACAAAAAAATAAAAAAAAAAGCCAGGTGGTGGCACACACTGATGATCCCAGCACTGACAAAGGCTAAGGTAGGACAATCTCAAGTTCAAAACTCACATGGGCAAATTTATGAGACTGTCTCACAAATAAAAAATAAAAAGGGGCTAGTGATGTTATCCAGCAGTCGGACACTCTTGAGCTTGATGCCCAGTACAGGGGGGCCAGGGGAGAAAAGGAAAAGCAAAACAAAGAAAAGCAAAGGAGAATGGCTACACAGAACAGCAGATTTTACTGAAATATAGAAAGAAAACATTAGCATCTCTATCAATATTATAATCTTACCCTTTTAAATTTCTATTTTGCTATATGTTTGACAATATACATAAATATTTTATTACTTGAATATACTTTTATAAAACATTTAAAGGAGGTACTCATTGTGTGCCAATGTGTGTGTGTGTGTGTGTGTGTGTGCATGGACACATGCATGTACACACGCTCATACATGCACATATGCAAGCTGAAGATTCAACCCAGGGCCTCTTGGCAAGCACTCTACCACTGAGCTATCGAGCCTTAGCCCTTAAAGGTTTTCTTTTACACCGCAAAGTTTCAGGACATTTTTACTCAATTGGTCACCATGATTCCTAAAGCACTACATTGAGTGTTTCTACCCTACAATAAAGGCCTTTCCAGGAACTTTCAACAAAATATGAGGAAAAATAATGCAACTGTCATATATGAGCAGAAGCCTTCCATAGTATGCATATAAAAGGCATGGGTTTTCGAGCTTACCAAGAATAAATAATCTTAAAAGCACTATGATTGGAAAGTGAGGGGTTAAAAGCTTTCTGCCCATCTCAGAACTATCAGAATTCTTCTTGCCTCCAAGAGTCATCAGCTATCTTAGAGAAAAGCTTTTCTGCCATAGGAAGAATGGAGTAAAGGAAGATACTGACTGTCTTTAAAAACCACTGCATTTTATAGGCAAAGTTTTGGCAGTGTTAAGTGGAAGTGTTCATTCACACTACCTTTCTGGAGGATAATTTGGCAGTCAGGATGCATCAAAATTTTAAATGTGTTATCTCCTTTGAGCCAGCAACACACTTCATTAGAATTCATAATAAGACAACTAAACATAGATATGAAGACATAGTATAAGAACATATAAATGCTAAAAAAAAAAGGAAATAATCTGTTTACCACTATCAGTGATTAAACAAATTGTGCAGTCTATATAATGGAACACTACATTTGACATGTATCTTTGTCTGTTGTATACTGTGGAATTTGGAAAATATGTTATAAAATATCAAGATAAAAAACATCATTTTAAATGAGATTACAAATTTGTATACATGAAAGAAAAATAGTGGAATCATGTCTACCAAACTTTTTGCTGTATTGACAACTTTTGCTTTTAAATAACTTTTACTTTTATCTTCAAGCTTTTCTATATCCTGAGGGTTTTTTTCACTATATATTCAAAACCAGAAAGAAATTCCTTTTTCATTTTGGAAAAAAATAATTTATAGGATTATAATTGTTTTCTTAAAAACATAAACCTATTACCCTTTCATGCTAGATGCTATGCAGTATAGATTTATCCTAGTACAGTGGTTCTCAGTGTGATACTCAAACCTGCAGCATAAACATCACATGAGACTACATAGATATACAAATTGTCAGGCTCCACCCCAAACCTGCTCTATTAGAAACTCTAGGGGTGGAGCCCACTAACCTGCATTGACAAACCCTCAAAATGTTATGGACTCGATCAGTCAAGTTTGAAAACCATTTTTAAAATGTTCAAAAGTTAGTGACCTGCAAGGCCAATTAAGCTTCCCTTGGCTTGTTAATGCCACATAAACAAAATCAATAAAATGCAGGTAATTGTCTCATGCAGAGATCCTGCTTTGCTGATAACCTTTGTGGGATAAAAGACCTCCAGGCAGAGATATAGCAAGAAACCTCCAGGATATTCAAAATATCAGAAATAAAAGTCATCCCACTTGCACCACGACTAATACTGATGAAAAAATAAATAAATAAAATTTTCAGACCCAATTACAGAAAAAAAAAAAATGTCCAGATAGTGAATGATACAAAAAACCTAGTTCTACCCAGGGCAACTTTCCAGAAACTCCGAGCAACAAAAAATGAACTTAGAATCCCAGCTGAGCATACAATCACAGAATCACAACCGAGTAATACGCAAATCTCTGGCAAAAATGTGAAGTTTACTCAAGAAACAATGGAGCTATTAATTGGATCCAAGCATTGTAATCTCAACATGGCAAGACATCTGTATTAAAATGTCAGTGTTGCTAAACAGTGAACAAACTAAACACATCAAACATAAAAGTCCACAACATTTTCAGAGCAAGTTCACTTAAGATATCATTTTTCCAAGGGAAGCAAAAAATGCTCAGTAATAAGGAAAATGTGGAAGAAACAAACAAACAAAATCCAAAGGAAAGAAGGGATAAAGATGTAGACAGTGCATTTAGAAGTATTGCATCTATAAATGCAACTTTTAGAAGAGTTCTCATTTATTGTTTTAGAGAAATTTTTTAATACTTATAAATAAAGTCTACACTTGCCCCCTAGTACGTTTTCCCTCTTCTAGATACTGTACTTGACTGTGGGGAGAGAGAGACACAGAGAGAGAGAGAGAACAAACCTATATGTTGATCACATCTAAAACTCCAAATCAAATTAACAGCCTTTAAGATGTCCGACTATATAGTTCACACAGGAGCCTCTCAGTATGCACATAACCTATAACCTCATCTTTACAAGTAACTAGTGATAAAGCAATACAGTTCTGGGGTTCAGCTTGAAGCTGATAAAGCATAGCAGGCTGTTTTCTGACACTTGGCTCTACTGATTCTAGTATATAGGAGAGTAAAAACTAGTTTGAGAACTTTCCTGCAGACTCATTTTCATCAAATGTTTCTGAGTATTCTGAAATTTTACTTTTTTATTTAATAGTGCTGGCTGCCTATTTTTATTATGTCTCCGAGAACAAAAACACTACAACACATAAGGGTCGAATGCAACTCTTCCTAGAACCGTGGAGAAATAGGTAGACTGCTTATTAGTAAATCATTACTCTAGTAACAGCATATTGTTTGGAATATGTTCTAAAATTTTTATTTGATGAACAGAACCTAATGATACGAAATCACACCATGAGAAACAAATTTACAGAAAATATCTGTACATCTGTTGAGATGTATAGCAATATGGATTTTCCAGTCTCTTTTTGCTTTCATTTCTCCTTTATGTCCACTCTTAAGAGCTATACCAGATACCATCTCCACATACAATGGTCTTATCCAAGCTTAGGAAAACAAGAAAAAGGAAGACAATTTCAAAGTCTTTTCAGTAACTTGTTCCAAAGAAATTAAAATCTATTGCCTCAAATATCCTGAGAAATGTCTTTCTTGCCCTCCTATCCAGGAACTGTTATAAAACTGATTTTTAAGCAACATGAGAATTGTCCTCCCAATAGCTAATTTGCCAAAGACTGCAAGGTAGCAAATATAAAACTCCTAACCAGAAAGATAAATTAATTAAAAAATAAAACTTCTGACCAAATTTACATAGTGACATCAGAAATAAAAATGCAGAGATGATACCTGGGAATTTCTTTTCTTAGAATTTGCTTATAATAAACTTCTGACTTACTTTAATAAGCCTGGTAATAAGGGCAAATTCTGGGTCATGTTGCCCAAAGCATGAATTTGATAACTGAGGTGATGACAGTTCAAACCTGGCAGATTTCTGTAGGCTTAGTTTTCCCAGCTTTATAAACTGCTGTGAGTTTATACACTGAAAAGAGTTTATACACTTTCTATTCTTTTTAATAGTAATAATGCATAAGTTTATTTTTTAATTTCTCAACTTTATTAAGATATAACTGATAAGTAAAAGTTGTATGAATTTACAGTGCATATGTTTTGATGTATGTTTACAATACAAAATAACTAAATCAAGGTAATAACATATTCCTTACCTCACATACTTATCTGGGAGAGCGGGGGTTACCGCGGATTGAACCTAAGGAGTGCTGAGCTACTCCTGAACCTTTTTAGTTTTTTATTTTGAGATAGGGTCTCACCAGGCTGGCCTATTTGCAGTGCCCTTGTCGCAGCCTCCTAAATAGGATTACAAGCTTGTGACACGATGCACAACCTTTACATTTTTTGTTTGCGAAGGCTGACACTCTTGATGATTTTCAAATATACATTTTTACTGGCTATACTCATCATGCTGCACAATAAATCTCTAGAATATATTCATTCTAACTGAAACTTTGTACTCTCTAATATTTCCTCATCCCCTCCTCCTTTGGCCTCTGACAACCACCATTCTACCTTCTGCTTCTATGAGTTCTACTTTTTTAGATTCCACTTATAAGTTAGATCATGCAGTATTTGTCTTTTTGTGGCAGGCTTAATTTTACTTCATATAATGTCCTCCAGGTTTATCCATGTTGTCACAAATAACAGGATTTCTCCTTCCTTTTTAAGTCTGAATACTCTTCTCTTGTTATGTGTGTATGTGTGTGTATGTATATGTGTGTGTGTATACAAGTACATATATCTGTGCATACAGCACTTTCTTTATCCATTCATCTATCAATGGACACTTAGGTGGACTTCATATCTTGGCCACTGTGAATAATATTCAATGAACATGGACATACTGATAATTTCACATCTTGTGGATATATATCCAGAAGTGGTATTACTGGATCACATGATAGTCCTATTTTTAATGTGAGGAACCACCATACTGTTTTCCATAATGGCTGTGAAATTTACTTTCCAACAGTATACAAGGTTTCTCTTTTCTCTATATCCTTGTCAACACTTATCGTTTATATTTTTGATAATGGCCACTGGAACAGGTATGAGGTAACATCTCATCATAGTTTTTTGAGGTCTTTTTTGTTGTTTTGGTTTGGTTTGGTTTTGGGGGGCTGTTTTTTGTTGCTGTCTGGTTCTGGTTTTGGTTTTGGTTTTGAGACAGTTTCTCACTTTGTAATTCAGGCTGGGCTTGAACTCACTATGTAGCCCAGGCTGGCCTCAAACTCACAGCAATCCTCGTGCTTCAGGTTCTCAAATGCTGGGTTTACAGGTGTTCACCACCACACCCAGCTATTCATCATAGTTTTGATTTCCATTTCTTTGATGATTGGTAATGGTAAGCATTTTTTCATATACCTGTTGAAAAGATGCCATTTCACAATTACTTATTCCACACAGGCATCCATACTATAAAATCGATTTAGAAGTTCAACCTAAAAACACTTAGAAAGATTTTCTTCTTCCAGAATTAGTCAACAAACACTTTGCCAATTACCTACTATATAAGAATGGTCTTTTCTGACTGGAGAGTAGAGCTTAGGCCAGTATTGCCTCATTTAAATAAAAAAATGTAATAGCTTACTTAAAATCCATTACAATTATATGCCAACATGCTCAATAAATATACCCTTGGGGTTTCTCTAGTCAACATTATGAGAGTAGCTGGCAAACTTGTGGTAGTTATGCTAATACAAATCATAAAAAATAATTGTAATGACAGAACTAAAAACAATTCATAGAGAAGTCTACTCAGTATCAAGACTTACACTGTAGCTCCAGTTATCTAGACCATGGTTTTGGCAGAGGGACAGACACATAAATCAACAGAAAAGTGACAACCCAGAAACATATCTACACAAATAAATCCAAGTAATTTTTGACAAAGGTGTAAAAGCAATTCAGTGGAGGAAAAATAGCCTTTTCACCAAATAGTGCTAGAATAATTAGCAATAAACTTCAACCTAATTTCGCATTTTATATAAAAATTATAAAATTATAAAAATTCAAAGCAGATCAGAGGCTTTACATTTTAGCAGAACTTTACAACTGCCAAAGAAAAAACACAGATGAAAATCTTTATGATCTGAGACTAAGCAGAGTTTTTAGACTTGATACGAAGGTATCTGTTCCATACAAGGGAAAACTGACAAACTGTACTTCATCAAAATTTAAAAAGTTTTGATCTATAAAAGACCCATTAGGAGGGTAAAAAGATAAGATGCAGACTGGGAGGAAAATGTATTTACAAACCACATATTCGACAAAATTCTCAAAACTCAACAGAAAAAAATATTCATCTACACTAAAATGGGCAAAAGACATGAAGAAGCAAGACTGAGAGTACAGCTCAATGGCAGAGAACATGAAAGGCCTTCAGCTCAATCTCCGGTACTGAAAAAGACAATTCATTAAAAAGGATAAATGCATGGCAAATGAACAAATCCAAAGAGGTTCAATACCATTAACAATTAGGGAAATGCAAATTAAAACTACAATGAGATATTACTACACACATCAGAATGACTAAAATTTTACAAAGTGATCACATCAAATGTTGGCAAAGATGTGGAAAAATTAGAATCCTCACATATTGCTATTGGAAATGTAAAATAGTACGACCTCTTCAGAAAACAAGTTTGGTAGTTCCTTGAAATGTTAAAGATAGAGTTCCACTGAAACAGCAGTTACACATCCAGATATATATACCAAGAGAACTGAAAACAAATATTCACACAAGAACCTGCCTGCAAATGTCTACAGAAGTTTTATTTGTAATAGCCAGAAAACAGAAACAACCAAGGCATGCGCCAATGGGGAAATTATTAAACAAACTATGGTACGGCCATACTATGGAAAACTACTCAGCAATAAAAAGGTATAAACTAGTAACACATAAAACAACCTGGATGAGTCTCCTAGAAATTGTGAAAAGTAAAGAAAGTCAATTACTCAAGGTTACACAATGTATGGTTCCACTTAAAAAATGTTCTTTGAAAAAATTACAGAAATGCAGAACGGGTTCATGGTAGTCAGAGATCAAGGAGAGGATGGGGGCAGTAAAAAGCTGCTGGAGCAGTAAAAAAAAAAAGGCATCAAAAGTGCTCCTTACTAAAGTGATGGACACATTCCATATCTTGACCTCCAAGGTACTAGGGCAATATCTTGGTCTCCATACTATACTGTAGTTTTGCGAGACGTTACCATTGGGAGAAACTGGGTAAAGGATCAAAGTATTTCTGTATTCTTACAAGTGCATGTTCATTTATAATTATCTTGAAATAAAAAGATTAATTTTCAAAAATAAAATAAATTCAATCATATTCACATTTACCTTTTAAAATTATGTTTATAACCTATTTTGGATTTCAAAACCTCACTTTACTTTCCTCTCACTTTTGCTACTCCAATCCCAAAAGATCATCATCATATAGCTCTGTCTTATTAAAGTCAAAAACTCCTTTACCTCATCAAAAACAAAGTATTTGGCTAGCTCCATATCCTTTGCCTTTTTTCTTTTAATGTATTCCATTAACATGTATTCCTGAAACCAAATTTCTAACTAAAAATGTTTCATGACTAAATTTAGTCAAGTCTGGTATCTATTGTTTTAATTCAGACTGCTTGATAATATCATGTTTCATAACAATACCTTCAGAATTTTATTGTTCATAAAATTCCCCAGGAAATTGAAATTGGTTTCATTCTGATGATTCTTGCTTGCTTAGATGTTCTGCTGAACAATGTGTGTTTTAAAGTTCTAAATTACAGGAAGTAGAAGGGAGATACAAAGACAAGCACAAATGCTCAGCTTGGCAAAGGAGAAAAACGAGAAGCAAGTGTTAAAAATAGAGATACTGGCTGGGGATGTACTCAGAAGTAGCACTTGTCTGCAATCCCCAATATCACAAAAACAAAAGAAATAAACAGAGAAATAATGAGAATAGGAAAACTTGGCTGTGTTACAGAACGCATCTACATGGGATGTCAGTGCTTCACTACACAATACCATACTGGCAAGTACATGCTTGAGTCACTGATCTTGTCATATTTCTTGTCCATAAAAACACGGTCAACACTGAAACCCTGTGTTATTCCACAGCTTTCTAATAACAAAACTACGTAAAGCAAGAAGCCCATATTTTAATTCAAATCATCACTGTTGGCAAATGGACTTCGTTATTTATCTCACATATAATAGAACATTTATCTAGAGCTCTAAACACTGGAAGCATCTAAATACTCAATAGTAAATTGTTCTAAAAGAAGTGTGTTACTACTGTCATTTATTTTGTTTTTGCTTTTATGTAATGATTAATCTAATTATCAAACCACAGCGGCAAATGAAGATAAATTCACTCTAGTGTAAGATGAATGTTAACTGGATGATCTCCAAGACTGTGAATAGCAGGTAGTGGTTTTAACAGAATCCTAATTCACATGTATCATTGTAAATCATGTTAAGGTAGTCTTCTTGTTTGCATTGTGATGACTCTCATTGGCTCAGATGTTTCACTGGGTAATGTGTATTTTAAAGTTCCAAATCAGAGTTATGCAAATATATTACATGCTTAAATTTATTGATCATTTTGCTCTTGGATATTAACATGCCTCAGTTTTTGAAAACGTCAGTTTTTTGTTTTGTTTTGTTTTGTTTTTGCAACAGGGTATGTATAACCCTTGAATTCGCTATGTTCCCCTAGCCATCCTTAAACTCTGGACAATTCTCCTGCCTCAGCCTCTTGAGTGCTGGGATTACAAGTGTGTGCCACCATGCTTAGCTCTAAAAATGATAACTTTAAAAGAGGGTAGGTTCCAGACATTCCAAGTAAATAACCCATTCAATAATGCATACACTTTCCAGCCACTATGTTTTCTAAATTATACACCTTAAAGCAGAACATCTATCTGTGACTACTTCATTAGTTGGCAATGTCTGAAATGGGAAAAGTAGATTGGCTATTTTAACCTTCATATTTAAGACTGTTCCAAACAAAATCATTGTAGCCTTTATTTGTGTTGGATCACACCCCAAATTACTTCTAGGGAAGAATCTTGGCCCTATCCTTAGAATTCTCTCACTCGTATTTCTTTTGGAGGCATAAGGTAGCTTAAGGTAGCTTTTTCAGGTTCTCCAACTTTTATAAAAGATATTAATCCTACCCACTGGTTTACTCTTAAAGCACATGTTGCTCTGTACTTAACCAAAACACAGGCAAGTGATAAAGTCAGAAAAAGAAAAAAAAAACAAAAATGAAAAAAGAAAACCTTAAATTCATTGATACTCAATAATTACCAAAAAGCTTGACTACTAAAACTTGTACTTATGAAGAAATTATATACATACATACACACACCCACATACATACATACATACATACAGTGCATACATTCTTCCAGATTACAAATCACAGAGACTAGATACACATGCATTTTACTAAGGAAATGATCTACGGCTTTCATAAGAGTCTCAAAGTGATCAGTGATCCTAACAAAGGGGGCAAAGTGTAAAACACTTCCAACTTCCACTGTGGGTAGTATAAAATCTACACATTGATTAAGCCAAGAGCAGCAGAGAACTGTATTCCTGGCCCACTTTATTTTGGCTCAAGGCAGAATTGCTTTTACTAGTTGTACATTAGTTCTGCTAACTCTTTCTCTAAAGCACAAAAACAGCCCCATCACATACTGCTGCATTTACTGTATGGAGAGAAAGTCACACAGTACCTTCTTTGTCAGGAAACATGGGAAAAACAATTCTCTGATCTTAAATTCAACACCAAGAATAACTAGTGCTTTACCCAAGTAATTACTCTTTAATTTTATAACATCGTAACTCAAACAATATAACTATGCCTCTTTTTGCACTAGCTGCTGGAAGGAAAGCCTGGAGCCAGATATGAACAAGTCTCTTAATTGCCCTTGCTCTTGACTTCATATTCTCCTTCCAACCCTAATTTTCCTTTGCTCCTTTCTTCGCTACCCTTAATGTATACAGAGAGTACTGTTCTGTTACCACAAAATATATAAGGCAAAGGAATATGCACCAAAACAATAGCAGTTTGTTACAGGATTATAATTTTTAATCTAGTTTCCAAATTTCTTATAATGTTGACATTATGTTTTAACAGTGAAAAAAATTAAATAGATAAGATTCTGTCATTAATATATTACTATGTTAATCTTAAGCCTGAGCAGTATTACACAAAACAATTTCTTAAGACAATAATCAGTCTGTAACATTCTCTACCATGATGAAATGTAGCAATCACATCATTCTTACAATACAGGGATCTCAGAAATTGGAGGTAGAAACTAACCTAAAAAAAGAGGAAATCTTCAGCAATTATCTTAGAGTTAACTTCTCTCTCTGTGAGAATGCTAAATGAGTGAGTCTGAATGAATAGCAAAGCCAAATTAACTCAATGACAGGGTCCTGTATTACATACCCGCAACCAATAAGGAATATAGATTTTATGGTACAGAGAGATCAAAATAAATCAAGCAGGAACCTGGACTTACAAAGATGGCATTTACAACTGGTGCTGGAACAACTGGATATCCATATGCCAAAGAATAAAACTGGATATCTTTCCTTATGTCAAAATAAAAATTAACTTGAAGGGGCTGGGGATTTTGCTCAGTGGTAGAGCACTTGCCTAGCAAGCACAAGGCCCTGAGTTTGATCCCCAGCACCCAAAATAAATAAATAAATAAAAATTAACTTGTAATGGATCACACACCTAAAAATAAGAGATAAAATTTTAAGACATTTAGAAAAAATAAGAGCAATTCTTCAAGATCTTAGGTTAAGCAAAAGCTTCCTATGACATCAAATACCAAAAGCACAAAAAAGAGATAAACTGGATGTCATAAACATTAAAAACTGTGCAGCAAGAAAATAAAAGATATCAAGAAAATGAAAAGAGAATTTAAAGAATGAGATAAATTATTTGCAAATCATATTGTGTGCGAAAACACTGATATTCAGAAATATGCAAAGAACTCCTTGAAATTCACAATAAAGAGACAAATAACCCAATTTAAAAATGGACAAACACAAATCGAAAATACAATGAGATGAAACTTCATACTCACTAGGATGGCTAAAATAAAAAAGATAATAATAAATGTGGGCAAGGATATGGGGAAATTGGGGCTCTCATACATTGCTGAGAATGTAAAAGTGATACAGACTCTGGAAAACAGTCTGGCAATTGTTCAAATGTTAAACAGAATTACCACATGACCTACAAATTCCACCCCAAGGTATAACCCCAAGAAATATGAAAACACAAAGCTAGTACAAAAACTAGTACAATGAAAAGTAATAACAGCATTGTTCACAACAGCCACAAATGGAAATATCTAAATGTTCATGCATGATTTGTGATCAAAATTTTAGTAGTATCTGTATACAAAGCAGGAACCAATACTATTTTAAAAAAAGGACAGATATCAGCTATTGACAATTCACTTTCTAGATTTCATACTCACTTATGTTGGAATTAATAGCAGGTGTTAAGGGCCTAGGCTTCATTATACAGGTTTCTTGTGTTATACAACACAACTAAATTTTAAACCATGTACATAAATGGAAACCAAGAGAATTTTAAAATTTGAGAAGCTACATTCTTTAAGATGAATGCACTGTACCGGTATATTGCACTTTGTAAACAAGTTAGCAATGTTTTACTTGTGGGTATGATTTTTTTTAAGTAATTCTTTATATATGTATGTATAAATTGGGTTTAAATTTAAAATAAATAAATAAAAATAAAAATAGGACAGATCCTAACGCCTATGGGACTCATTTCCAAAATTAAACTTGCAGCTACCAAATAATTTTTAAGATTAAAGACGGAAGAAAGAGATGGCTGCTTTTCCAAAAGAACTTGCTAGGCACCAGCCTCTGTATGTACGCATATGCTTGGATCTTTCAGAATTAACCATCACACATGGAAAACTGCATGTACGGTTCAAGACTATAATAAGTTATTTAATGAAAAAGTCAAGCCACTATAATTTCTCAAACAAAAAGGTAAAGACTGGATGAATAATTTGGTATTATTCAAGAAAGTGATGATACATAAATAATTGGCAAAGAGTTTTGTTAGGCAATGTACCTAAATGAATTTTCTTGAAGAGCTAGAATTTTAGAGATGAATATATAACTCTCATATCTGCTACCAATTTACTGTTATTTTCTGTTCTCTAGTACCCCTTCTATCTCAAGAGTAGCTAAGCATCTGGTAGTTTAAAAACGCTACCTTGGAGCTGAATACAGTGGCTCACACCTGTAATCTCAGCTACTCGAGGCTGAGACAATAGGATCACCAAGTTCAAGGTTCATTGGGGCAAGTTATGGTTATATTTTAAATTTTTTAAAAGGGATGTCGTTTGGGAGAGGTGAGTGGCTAGGAATGTAGTTCAGTGATTGTGTACCCCTGAGTTCAATACCCAGTACCACAAAAAATGGAAAGAAAAAAAAAATACTACCTCAGAGATGAAAGAAATAGGAAAGCCATTCTAAGAAGAGTGGTAGAGGAATTTAAAATTTGCAATTGAGGGTGGTTAGGGAAGAGAGCCTACTGCCTTAATCAAATCTGTTTAAGGACTGTGATGAAAAAATCAGGAAGTAATGGAGATACATGCAGGTTAGGGCCTGGAATCTGAAACATCAAGCCTATGCATGCCGCTGCACCTGAATGGGGCAGGGAAAAAGTGAGATGATCTGATAGAAAGGGAGAAGGTAGACTAAAAACAAAGACAGTGGGCACTTACTTGTATTTGGGATATTCAAGTGATTCGACTTTGAGAGAAAGATTTACGGTTATGTCCCAAGGAAAAGGTGAAACCAAAAATGAAAATCGTGTTAACGATAAAGAAGGTCAGAAAAAGCAACTAAACTAGTAGGATCATGTAGTGGCTCTCAAACATTTTGTTTTTATTTTTTACGGAGTCCCCTTAGGATGAAAGGCCCTTAATTCATCTGTCTCCACAAAAATGTCTTTCTAAAGGAAAAAGAACTCCGTGATAGCAACAAATCATATTTGAATCATAATATACATATCTTAAAGTCAAGACACTAGAGCCAGGCATGGTGGCATATCCCTGTAGTGCTAGCACTCTGGAAGGCTGAAACAGGAGGCTAACAAGTTCAAGCCCAGCCTGGGCAATTTAGTGAGACACTGTCTCAAAATAAAAAATGTTTAAAAAGGGTTGGGGATTGACTCAGTGAAAAAGGCCCTGGGTTCAGTCCCCAGACCATTTAAAAAAAAAAAAAACTAGGAAATTATAGGTCAAAATTTAATTGATATAAATACAGTATGTATTACTATTTGGTTGAAGGTTAACATAATCGCAACAAACTAAATTTGTAACACTAATTAAAAAGTCATTTATCATATAAAACAAGAATAAAACCACTTGAAAACCACAAGCCACACAAGACAACACTGATAAGGAATCCTCACAGCAGCTCCAATGGGACCCCTGTTAGGCTGCCAATGCAGTGTAGCAGCCAAATCTCTTACCACTGATGATACACTTAGGAGACTATTACTAAGTAGCCCCTAGTTTTTATAAGACTATGAAATGTGGCTCATTGACCTTTGACAGCTTAAGAAAATAGGAAATGAGAGGAGCATGAGGATCACAATCATAATCACAAGGGTGGGGGTGAGAATTATGAACAAAACTGGTCCCAAAAAGGAAGTCCCTTTAAAGGGACAAAAGGCAAACTACTACCAGTACTCTAGGGATAGCACTGAGAGAACTGTACTAACAACAGCATGCTGAGGAGAAGGAAGATGTGCAGATGGAGATGTGGAGTAGTGTCCAGCCTACTCTTCCTCTCTTCCTTCAATCACTCTTTCACCGGGCACCTCTCTCCATGGGGGGGGATGGGTAGAAAATGAGTAGTAACTCTTTTTTGAAGGGAGGAGCAATGACCCAAGAAAGTACAAAAAAAGGGCAAAGTTATTACCTATGTATTGGTTGCATGGAGATGAGAATGCACTATGGGAAAACAGGAGGATAAATTAGTTCTGGGGCACAGATAAACGGAGGCAAAAGGAGGAAGTAGTTCAAAATTGGGCTTGGTGAGAGACTGGTGAGAGATTATCAACAAGCAGTACTGTAGATGGTAATCCCCAACTAAGACAGAAGAGTATTTAAACATCTGTGGACTGGGGGTGCTACTCAATAGTAGAGCAATTATTGCCTAACATGCTGCACCCCTAGAACAGGGGTGGGAAATTGGAGGGGGGTGTCAGATCCAGACCCACTTTACTTTCTCTGTGACACTTTGGACAAGTCACTCAACCTCTCTGTGCCTTATCTGTAAAATAGGATTGTCTTATGATTTACATAAATTATATTTGTTTTGCGCTACATATAACAAGTGCTCCCTAAGTTTTGTTAAATAAGTTAAAGAAGGTGAGAGTTTGTTTTGACATCTCCAAATAAAATGGTGCAGAGCAATACCATGAGGCTTGCACCTTGGGGAAGAAGTCGTCCTCCTAACAGGGTTAGAGAAGCAAAGGGATGCTGGTTGAAGGAAATTTGCTTCCTTCCAGGGCCTAGATTTTCAGGAACTCATTTTTTGAGGAGTATTGTGATTTTTCAGGAAAGCATTAAATTTCGCGCAACAGACCGCGGAGTGAAATTCTGTTCTGTCTGAAGAGCAGGACTTTAGGCTAGGATAGGACAGGGCTTGGGTCACTGGGAGAAGGGTGATGTCCCCCAGCGGGGAGATCTGCTACCATCTGTCCGGCGGTTCCCCGTTCTCCGGGTCGGGCGGGACTCAGAGGGAGAAAGAAGCCCGGCGAGGCAGACGGAGCTTCCCAGTTACAGGCTGCGGGGCGCGGGCGGTCAGGAAGGGACCCCCCCAGCGGGGCTCAGCAGAGACCCGCCTCGCCCAGGACGCAGGTCCCAGCCGGTCTCTCCACAGGGCGGCGCCGACGCTGGCCCTGCGGGCGGCCGGCCAACACACAGATCCCAGGAAGCCTGCCCGCCCCGCCCGCCGACAGCCCCGGACCCAGGATACCTGAGCGTGGGCCCGATGCAGGCCGTGTCGGTGCTCTCGATCTCTCGCAGGATCCGCTCGTGCTCCGCCGCCGTCTCCAGGCTCTCCGCCTCCGCCATCTTACCCCGCTCCATAGACTGGGGGCGCCGGGCACCGCGTCCCCTCTTTCAGCTACGATCACCTTTCGCTCTTCACACTCCCTCTCACCCCAAGATCCACAGCCGCCCCAGCCTCCAGCAACCCGCAGTTCAACCCCTCCCTCTGGGCTCGGCACGCCCCCTTGCGTCATCACGTCGAGACGTTCGCGCGATGTCCTCTGGGATTTGCAGTCCTCTGGGAGTAGCGAGGCTGGGTCGGTTGTTAAATCATCCATACCATAAATACGTGTTGACAGCTCATATAAACCAGGAACAGTTAACAGCATTGTGTATACAGTGATGATCAAGCCAGACAATGGCACTAGTCTTACAGATTTTTGTTTAACAGCTTTTCCACAAAGTGCAAACAGCTCCCTAGGAGCAAAAAGAAAGGACTAACTAGACGTCTGCTGACAGAGATCTCACAGAAGGAGAGAGGGGGGAGCACAGGACAGAGATGGAAAGTCTAAAACTATGATACCAGGTAGAATGTTGCTTAATAGTGCTTCAGAGAATCGCCTTTGGGAATCGCTTCTGGTCGTGAAGGCTTCATAGGGACAAAGCTTGGAAAGTTAAAGGGTGTGACTGGAATGTGTGAGGAGCACTCAGACAGGCAGCAAGAATTCGCACCATGGTGTAAAGAAGTAGTAGTAAGAAAATGGGGCTGGAAAGGCATCTTAAGAGAGAAATAGTGAAGAGTTTTAAATACTGGGAGAAAAAAATTGTACTTTATTCTGATGGTTCCACCGATCCAATAGACAACTCCATCAGAAGCACCTGGAAATTTTGGTTTTTTTAATAGAGACTTGGAGCCCTTCATCTGGAGATTCTGACCCAGGCTTCTACATTTCATAAACTCTCTAAAATCTAACTTTAAAAATCATATGTATTGATTAATGCTAGCATAATAAATGGGAAGCCATCAAAAGTATTTTACAAGAGGAGAGACATAATTAGAACCTCAGCATTAGGGAATTTGTTCAACAATAAGTGTATGTCTTAGTTACTTTTTTCTCGTTGCCGAGACAAAATACCCAACACCCAAAATTAAGGAAGGAAAGGTTTACTTAGCTCACAGTCTGTAGAGGTTTCAGTCCACAATCAGCTGGATCCAAAGCAGGGTGGCAGGGCAGACAGGCAGAAGGCAGCAAGGTAAGTAAGGGAGTTTAGCAGCTTCTTTCCGCTACTTATATCTTATCCAGGCTGCTGGGGATTAGAGTGATACCAAACCAATCAGTGGGTTGATTTAGTAATCACACACCCTTAATCCCAGTATCACACGCTCTACATTCAGCCACCTCTGAAAAAGCCCCACCTATCCCCACATGAGGCTTTGGGGGAACATCTAAACACAAGCCATAGCATTCCGTCCCTGGCCCCCTCAAAGACTCATGTACATCCATGTCTGCACAAAAAGGCTGAAGAAATCTATACCGAACCCTAAGGGTGGGTAGCCTGGATAAAATATAAGGGACAGAAAGAGGCTTGCCTATCTCTTGCTTACTTTGCTGCCTTCTGCCTGTCTGCCATGCCACCCTGCCTCAGATCCAGCTGATTATGGACTGAGACCTCTACAAGAAAAGTATACTTTTCTCATTGCTGAGACAAAATACCCAACACCCAAAGTTAAAAGAAGAAAGATTTATTTACCTCACAGTTTGTAGAGGTTATAAAGGAAGAACTGGGAGGATTTACTGAATAGCAGGGTGAGCATTACTTTAGGGTCTGGAAGTAGGGTGACTGGAAGAGTAGTATTGCCATCAAGAAAAAAAAAAGATTTAATCTTTGAGAAAGGGGCCAAAAGCATACACTGGAGGAAAGACAGCCTCTTTAATAAGTGGTTCGGGAAAACTGGATAACCACATGCAGAATATTGAGTCTAAATCCACATATTTCACCATGTACTAAACTAAAATCAAAATTGATCAAAGGTCTAAATGTTAAAACAGAAACAATCTGCTGGAAGATAAAATAGATAAAATATTTGAAGACATAGGTGTAGACGAGGACTTTCATTTTGTTTGTTTGTTTATTTATTTGTTTTGTTTCTGAGATAGGGTCTTGCTATGCAATTGAGGCTGGCCTTGAATTCATTATATAGTCTAGGCTCGCCTCAAATTTGCAGCAATCCTCCTGCCTCCACCTCCTGAGTACTGGGATTACAGGCATGCACCACCATGCCCAGCAGCAAGGACTTTCTGAGCAGAACCCAATGGCACAAGAAATAATACTGAGAATCAACAAATGGAGTCATATCAAATTAAAAAGTTTCTATACCACAAAGGAAACAACCAACAGAGTGAAGAGAGAACCTACAAAATGGCAAAAAAAAATTTCCACTTATTCCTTGGACAGAGGACTAACATCTAGAACATATGAAGAACTCGAAATATTAAACCCTGTGAAATAAAAGACCCAGCCAGGCATGGTGGTGCACGCCTGTAATCCCAGCATTCAGGAGGTTGAGCCAGGAGGATTGCCATGAGTTCGAGGTCAGCCTGGTCTACACAGTGAGTTTCAAACCAGTCTAAAGTACATGAGACCCTGTCCCAAAAAAACAAAAATAATAATAATAAACAAAATAAAAACCCAAGCAACCAAAATGAATAGATACCAAAAATGGGCAACCAAAATGAACAGACACTTCTGACAAGAATACAGATGGCCAATAAACACATGAAAAATGTTCAACATTGCTGGCCACTAGAAACATGCAAATTAAAACAACACTGAGATACCATCTTACTCCAGAAAGAATGGCTATCATCAAAAAAATCTAGTAACAGGTGTTGAGGATTTAGCTTAAGTGGTATAGCGCTTGCCTAGCAAGTGCAAGGCCCTGAGTTCGATCCCCAGTACCCCCCAAAAAAAAACAAAACAAACAAAAAAATCCAATAACAAATGCTGTCCAGCCTCCAGGGAAAATGGAAAGCTTCTATGTTGTTGGTGGAAACATAAGCTATTACAACTACTATGGAGATCAGTGTGGAGATTGCTCAAAAAACTAAAAATATAGAAATTCCATTTGACTCTGCTGGGGGCTGGGGATTTAGCTCAGTGGTTAAAATGCTTGCCTACCATTTGACTCTGCTATTTCCCTTTTAGGTATTTTCCTTAAAGAGTTAGTCATCATAGTACAATGATACATGCATACCCATGTTTATAGCAGCACAATCTATAATAGCTAAATCTTGGAAATAGCCCATATGTCCACTAACAGATGAATGGATAAGGAAAATGTGATATTTCTACACAATAGAGTACTTCTCTGTCATAAAGAAGGATAAACTTGAGGCATTTATAAGTAAACAGATACACCTTGAGACCATAATGTTAAGTGAAATAAATAGGACACATAAGTTTAAATATTCAATAGTTTTATTTATATGAGAAACCCAAAATATAAATAAAGAAGAAAACAAAAGATAGATAGGGGTTGGGGATTTAGCTCAGTGGTAGAGCGCTTGCCTAGCAAGTGCAAGGCCCTGAGTTTGATCTCCAGCTCCACCCCTCCCCCAAAAAATAGATAATAGGAAGTAGGAGATCTTTTTCAAGTCAGAAGGGGAATAAGAGACAGAGGGAATGGAAGGGAGAGAAGGGAAAGGGGATTAAAAAGAGAAAACTAAAGAAAAACATGGAAATAGAGCTTTTGCAAATGGGAAGGGGAGCAAGAGTTGTAGGGAGCTGGGAGACATAGGAATTAAGATGAGTTGTGTATATGTACAAACACTACTATGGTAAATGTAATCATTATATACTGCAAACATGTACTAATGAAAAATAAAAGAAAGACAAACCATGTCAGAAAAATCAAACTGGAAGTTGAGACTAAATAATTTGTGCTACAGCCATACTATGAATTATTATCCAATCATTAAAAGAAAGGTAAGACTGTATTCAGATATAAAGCTGTCTCCAAATTGAAAAAAAACAAGTCATGTAACAATATATAGGTCATGTTAACTTTTGTTTTTTGAAGAATATCCATTTATGTTTATTCATACATAAAATAGTACATGGATGTAATATTTCTGGAAGAATGCCCCAAAAACTTTTAACAGCAGCAGCAGCAGCCAGGAAAAAGACTGGAAGGAAAGGGCTTTGAATAGGAAGAAGGTAATTTTTAATTATGTATCATTTTCGTTTTTGGAGCTATTTTCCTTTTTTAATAAGAATAATTATTATTAAATAAATATACATTTTAAAAATAAACCAGTAGTGAGGAGACTGGGCTACAAGCCCTGATTTGCAGGAATTGAGCAAGTGGCTAAGCCTGTCTGTTTCTAGGTAATCCCAGGCTGTCCTCATTTTATGCCATTACTCATGCTTAAACAATTTCAGGCAGATGTAGGAGAGGTAGGGAGAGGATGGAGCCTTTCATATTTCTAAAGATCTCTTGAAATACATGACAGAGGTCCCATTAGGCATTCAGTTTAGCATCTTACTCAGCCAAAAGCCTTTCATCCATCACAGAAAACTGATTAATGTGTAGGCCAGACATGTATAGTAGTAAACTCACTTCTGCTACTGTCAGCATTTTGTTGTTTTGTTTTGTATGGCTTCGTTTGGTTTGTTTTTCATTTTTTTCAGCCGCTGCAGAGGCCACATGCCCAACATCTTACCTACAAGTGTTTGTGAGTCCCGAGGGACTGATATAAAAAAAAAAAAGATGCAGTGAAGATAGACTACCTAATGTTAATAAACCCTCCACACAGAAAGACTGTCAGGTAAGTGTGGAATGATCAGAAAGCACTAGACCAAGGCTCAGAGCCCCTGTGATTCAGTTCTAGCATTAGTAGTTAGCAGCTACCTGTATCAGAATCAGCAGATGTAGGACCTTTAGTCTGTATTTTAAAAAGAGGTTGAGGGCTCCTATTGGTTGTTGGATCAGTGAAACAATTATAATAAAATATAGATTTCTCCACTTGGTATTTAAGGCTCTTCACAATTTTTCTCCAAGGTACTTTTCCAGAAGGTACTTTTCCAGGCACAATATACAAAGGAAGCACTTCATTATACACCAACCACATTAAATCCTTAAAATACTCCTTTACAATAGGTACCATGTGTCCTACCCTATAGGCGAGAAACTTGAGATATTAGGTAGTACCCCACATCCCACAGCTAGTAAATGATGAAACTGGTAGCCAAACCACATCCATCTGATTCAAAGGCCCATTTCCTAACCAATAGCCCAATGATGGCAAGCCTTTTAGAGACGAGTGCCTAAATTGCAACCCAAAATTTACTTATTTATTGCAAAGTGCCAACACTGTAATTAAACCTAAATACCGAGGTTTTAGTTTAGATAAAACAACTCATACATTAACATCTTTTGTGTAAAAAAAAAAAAAGGAACATGTATGCCATAGGTTTGCTACCACTGCTAGCCTGTACTGTCCCACCCATACCCTCCACTGCCAGGAGTTTATTGTGTGAGCTTAAGCAAGTAGTATAGTGAATTGTATCGTTTCTGAAGCCCCTTCCAAATCACCTTGGTGACCTCTGCACAAAACCACATTCCCTTAGTAGATTTACAACAACACCATCCTCACAGCTCCTCACTGTCACATCTAGGCTGTTGTTCCAACACTGTGATTCCTCAACTCTCCTGTGAAGTCTAGGGCATCAGAGGTACTGTGACCATGTAGTAATACCTACATTCCTCAGAAATTTTACCACTTGGTTCATTTACCTTCCCACACTATTCTCTATCATTATCCTGAAGTACTTCAACATTATCACGGAAAACCCACCTAATGTCCTGACGTCATAGATTGCAGCCCTTCCTAATGCCCTTCCCTTCATAGACAGGGATTGTTCCAGCCAGGTTCCTCCTGCCACATTTGTAATGTATTCTTGGCCTCACCTTTTACCTGAATATTCCATAAACATTTTCTTTTTTCTTCTGTTTTCTTTTCTTCTGTTTTCTACTGAAAAAAGAAGTCTATAAACATTGCTCTACCACCAAGACTGCAAAACTGTGAAATTGTTTTCTTTCTCTTCCATTTACCTCTTCGATGTCTAATTTCTACGACCTATGCTTTAATCTCAATCTTCATCCCTAATTTCAATTAGCACTTTTAATCAATTAGCACTTTTCCCTATCTACCCCAAATTTTCTTCTACTCCACATTCCAATGAAAAGAGATCTAAATTTGATTCCTGGCTTCTCCATTGATTATCAGGTGAAACTGGGAAAGTTACATGGCTTCCTAAAGCTGCAGTTTTCTCGTATATAAAATGAAGTTTTTTTGCAGGGGGCGGTGCTGGGGATCAAACTCAGGGCCTTGCGCTTGTTAGGTAAGCACTCTACCACTGACCTAAATCCCCAACCCCTAAAATGGAGTTTATAACCTGTACCTAAGGCAGTTGAAATGGGAGTATAGCTCAGCTGGTAAGCACAACTACCTAAGGCAGTTGGATAGGGGTATAACGCAGTGGTAGAGCACATGCTTAGTATGTCAAGGTCCTGGGTTCAATCCACACCACCAAAGAAAGAAAAAGAAGAGAAGAAAGGGAGAGAGAGACAGAAAGAGAGAGACAGAGAGAGAGACAAAGACAGAGAGAGACAGAAAGACACACACACACACACACACACAGAATATAAAGGACTTCATATTAGCTGCTACCAGTGTGGACTCCCATGACACACAGATTTGACTAAACCTTCTTTAATTCTCTAGCTTCCTTTAACATCATGATCTTTTACCATACCCACATTATCAACCTCTCTCCCTTCGACTGTAGTGGTAGAAAGACTACGACCATGATAACCAGAACCATAATACATTTGCGTTGCTCAACATCATTTAGGCCCTTGGGGATTTTCAATCATCCATTGACTTGTATTCCTGTTCACAGCATCCATTCATAATCCTTTCCTCTCTACTTAAGACCCCAACTCAGCTCCCCATCTTTCTCATTCTAAGGAGATATCTGTGCCTCCCACTTCACTGACAGGACCTCCATCCATTGTTAAATCCTCATCCTCTCTTCCCATTACCATCTTGTCATCCAACTCCTTCATATCTCCTCTATAAGAGGAATGGGGATCCAAATCACTTTCCAAAGTCAGCTTCTCTAAGAGAATCTTTTTGTAGCAGTTCTTGCAAGTATCTCTCTTCCTTCTGACACATTCGTCCTTCCTTTAATAATATTTCTCTTAGGGGTTGGTGATTTAGGTCAGTTTTAGAGTGCTTGCCTAGCAAGCACAAGGCCCTGAGTTCCATCCCCAGCATGCACTCCCGCCACCACCACAAAATAACGTTCCTTTTCCCTTACCTGCTGAAGCACTTAACTCTTCTGATTCTACTCCTAGTGGACCTGCCCCTTACTCTTCTTCACCGTATTTTTTAGTCTGTCTGTGGACTTGATTTTCTGCTCAACCTCCCTTTCTAGCCATTTTAGACCCTCTCCCTGAATGATCTCATCTAATTCCTGAAGACCAAAAATAACCTCTACTTTTGACTCCTAAAGCTCTCCTTCAAACTTCAGACCCAAATTTCTGACTACTTTTTGGACATTGCTTCTTAACATCCTGGTACCACTTCAAACTCAATATTTTAAACAAAGTTATAAAATCATGACAAAATCAACTCTTATTCCTCGGCTCCCCTCCGATTGATAATGCCACTGCTATACTTATTTATTCAATTGATATAATTTGGTACAGTTCCATCCCATCCTACATGCAGCCAGGAACACCAAGACACACAGCAGCCGAGCTGAGTCATAGACTTGTTGATGTGAGCTAACATGGTAGAGGCAGAAATCAGCCTTGGGGAGTATACCCTCCAAGCTGAATTCAGAGCCCTGTTCAGAAGGCAAAACGAGAACTACATCATCTTCACCTCTACTTCTAACCACCCTGAGTACTGCCCAAAATGTATTCTTTCTCCCTCAGACTCTCATTCTTTCCTTTACTGCTCTCATACTTCCTCTGTAACTCTTCCCCTCTGCAGAGTTATACTACAAGCCAGCCTTCTCTAACATTTTCTGAGAAGGTTCCTGCCACCTCTATCTTACATGAGCTTTGGCCTCCCTTCAAGAACACACTTTCAGCCTTCCTGAGACAAAGTTGATGGTTCTGTTCTTACACCATTACCCTCAATGCCTGGCCCTGGTCCTCTTATTTCATTTTCTTACAAGTCCTAGCTATAACTCTATTATCCTTCTCTATACCTACACACCTGAACTGCTAAAGGCAACCAGAGAAGAGAACACAAGCATGCAAATTGATGCTGCCATGGCCCCCAAAGTACCAGTCTCTGAAGAGGTCTGTGTGCCCTGCTCTCCCATTCTGTATACCTGCCTTTAGTAAATTCTCACTAATCTGCTCAAGCGCTCCATTTTTGCATCGCACACACAGAGACACACACAGCAGTTGGCCTCATTCCTCATTTTAAAAAGACAGTAGAGGAGAACTCCCTTATTCCTGTATTATTGCTGTGTTACATGTCACCCAAACTTAGCAACAAAAAATAACCACCATTTTACTGTTTTCAGACATTGTTTGAGTCAATGTTTTTGGTATATTCAAAGATTTGTGCAACAATCACCACAATTAATTTTAGAATATTTTCATGACCCCAAGAGATATCTCACACTTGTTAAAAATTCCTGTTTCATTCCAACTTCCCAGCTCTAGGTAACTACTAACTAGTCTACTTTCTGGCTGTACAGATTTGCCTATTTTGAACATTTCATATGAATAGAACAATACAATATGTGATCTTCCATGTCTAGCTTTTGGTTTGTTGTGTTTGTTTTTGTTTGTTTGTTTGTTTGTTTTGAGGTCCTGGGCATTGAACTCAGGACCTTGCACAAGCTAGCTAAATGCTGTACCTCTGAGCTACATTCCTCAGGCCTCCTGTCTATTTAACATGACGTGTTCAAGGTTCATCTATATTGTAGCATGTGTTAGTTCATTTCTGTAAGGACCAAACAATATTGCTTTATATAGTTATATCAAATTTTGTTCATCCACTTATCAGCTGATTGATATTGGAGTTGTTTCTACTTTTCGACTATTGTCTTAGTTACTTTTCTCTTGTTGCTGAGACAAAATACCCAACACCCAACGTTAGGGGAAGAAAGGTTTATTTAGTTCAAAGTTTGTAGAGGTTTCAGTCCACAATCACCTGGGTCCCATGCAGAATGACATGGCAGACAGGCAGAAGGCAGCAAGGTAAGTAAAGGACCTAAACAGCTTCTTCCTGTGCCATATATTTTATCTAGGCTACTAGAATTAGAGCGGTGCCAAACCAATCAGTGGATTGATTTAGTAATCACACACCCTTAATCACAGCATCACACACTGTAGATCCAGACACCTTGAGGGCTGGGGATTTAGCTCAAGTGGTAGAGAGTTTGCCTAGCAAGCACAAGGCCCTGAGTTTGATCCCCAGCACCAAAAAAAAAAAAAAAAAAGCCAGCCACCTCTGATCCAGCCACCTCTTAGCACATGGGGCTTTGGGGGGACATTTAGGTACAAACCATAACAAGTACTATGAATGATATTGCTGCAAATATTCATATACTTTTTTTTGTACGGACATGTTTTCAATTCTCTTGGGTAGATACATAGAAATAGAAGTGTTAGACCAAAGGAAACTCTATGTTTAACATTTTGAGGAACCACAAGGCTGTTTTCCAAAGTGGCTATAAAATGTTACATCCCCACCAGCCTTATACAAAAACTCTAATTTCTCCATGACCTTGCTAACACTTTTTTTTGTATGTCTTTTTCATTTTAGCTAATCTAGTGAGTGCGGAGTAACATCTCGTTTGATTTTTGTTTTTATTGCTGAAGATTGAACCCAGGATTTTGCATATGCAAGCACATGTTCTACCACTGAGCTTTACCTCCAGCCCCTTTCATCGCCATTTTGATTTCATTTCCTCAATGGCTGATGTTGAGCATGTTTTCAAGTGTACACTGGCCGTTTGTACTGTATATCTTCTTTGGAAAAATATCTATGTAGCTCTTTTGCCCATATTTCAGTTGGTTTTTTACTGTTGAGTTGTAAGATCTATTTATGAATCCTGGATATAAGTTTCTTACTGCATATATGATTTGAAAATATTTTCTCTCATTCTGTGGGCTGTCTCGTTAAAGATAGTGTTCCTTATCGAACGTTTTTAATGTCAGTGAAGTCCAATGTATCTATTACTTCTTTAGTTGTTTATGCCTTTTGTGTCATATGTAACATGTCACTGTTACATAATGTGTAACACAATGAATATTTATCCTGTGTTTTCACTTATCAATTTTATACTATTAACTGAGGTTTGTATCTATTTTTAGTTAACCTTCATATATGGTATGAAGAGTTCCAACTTCATTCTTTTGCAGATGGTGTCCAGTTATCCCCATAATTTATGAAAAGATCATTCTTTCTCTACAAAATTCTTGGAACTCTTGTTGAAAAGTCAATTAGCCATAAATGTAAGGATTTATTCGTGTACTCTCAATTTTACTACATTGATCATTATATCTGGCCTTCTGTCTGTACAACACTGTCTTGATTACTGTGTTAAATTTCTGTCACTATGACAAAATACCTGTGAAATTCAACTTAAGGAAGAAAAATTTTCTTTTGGCTCATATTTTCTGAGATTTAAGTCAGTGGCTTTTGGGCTTACAGGGAGGCTGTCCATCATGGCAGAAACACATGACAGAGGAAAGCTGTTCACTTCATGGTCTCCAGGAAGCAGGGAGAGAAAAACAGTCTAGGAGTAAAACACACCCTTCAAAGGCTCACCCCAGTGACACACTCTCTACAACTAAGGTCTCACTTCCTAGGGTTTTTACTACCTCCCAACAATGCATCTGCTGGTGACGAAGTTTTCGGTATGAGAGCTTTTGAAGCCACTTAAGATCCAAATCATAATAATTACTGTAGCTCTGTATTTTGCTCTTCTTTTCCAAGTTGTATGGCTATGCTGAGTCCCTACATTTCCAAATGAGTTTTAACATGAGCGTACTAACTTCTACAACAACAAGAAAAGGCCAGCTAGTAAGTTTTGATAGGGATTTGGTGAATCTATAGTTCAGTTTATGAGACAATGCCATTTTTACAATATTCAGTTTTCTGATCAGCAAGCATGGGATATCTTTTCATTTATTTTGTCTTCTTTTTTTTTTTTTTTTTTTTGATGCTGGGGATCGAACTCAGGGCCTTGCGCTTCCAAGGCAAGCACTCTAACCACTGAGCTAAATCCCTAGCTCTCATTTATTTTGTCTTTAGTCAGAAGTTTTTGTTTTATTTTTGCAATACATAGTACACAACTTATCACATCTTAATCCTTTTTATTCCCCCTTCCCTACCCCCTCTCCATTTCCTCATCCTTAGATATGCTTCCCATCCTTTCAAAAAAACCAACTCTTTGATTCATTGATCCTTTTGTATTTTTAATCTCAATTTCATAAATTTCTACTCTGATCTTTATAATTTCTTTCCTTGTATTTGTTTCAGATTTGAATTGTTCTTGCCTTTCTAGGAACTCAAGGTGAAACGCTGGTTATTTGTTTGTGATCACTCTTTTCCTTTTATGTGTACATTTACAACTATAATCTTCCCTTTTAGAACTGCTTTCATTGTGTCGCATAGATTTTGGTATGTTTGCTTTCATTGTCATTTGATTCTTAGAAGGTTTTTTAATTTCTTCCCTGATTTGTTCTGTGATCTATTGATTATTCAATAACATATTATTTAATCTCCATGTGTTTGCACATTTTCTGTGGCTTCTTTTGCTGTTGATTTCTATCTTCATTCCATTATGGTGACATAGGGGCACATGGGATTGCAGGGGAAGATTAGAGGAACATAAACAAAAACCCAGGGCAAAACAAGGATGACTCACATTGTGAAATCATCACATGCTTATTTGTGGCTGATGAATGTAAGATCATCACACGCTTATTGTGTACCACATGCTTGAAAACAAAAGTGCCCTACTGTATCCTTTATGAAAGTGTTACTCACATTTACTATATACTGACCTTGTCCCCTTCCAAAAAACAAAGGCTAAGTCCCTGATTGGCTTAGCCCACACCAATCAATAAAGCAGTTTGCCCTTGTAAGTATGGACATCTCTCATACTCACCAGGGCATCCTGGGCAAGATGCCCCCCATCTTGCAGCACCACTCTGCTGTTAAAATAGCTTTTTTTCTGTTTCCTGTGAATTTGCCACACTTTAAATAAACTTTTACTTTGCACTATTCCAGTCTTGACTCCCCTATTTCTTGCTAAGAGCCCCATTTCTCCATTCTTCACTGGAGTGAGGGCAAGGAGCCAAAGAGAGGCAAAGGATCATTACAGGGGATCCCAGCCTCCCCCCCGACCCCCTTGCCTGATGCAACAGGATTATTTCAATTATTTTGTATTTATTTAATACAAAATGCTTTATGGCCTAAGATATGGTTTGCTTTGGAAAAGTTCCATATGCTGTTGCAAATGTGTATTTTGTTGTCAAATGAAATAATCTGTAGACATCTATTAAATCCATTTGTTCAATGGTGTGGTTTAACTCTGATGTTTCTTTGTTGATTTTTCTGTCTGGTTGACCTAACTTTGAGAGTGGGTATTGAAGTCCCCCACTATGATTGTATTGGTAGCTATCTGACCAGTAGGTTTTTAAATCCAGTAGGTTTTGCTTCACAAAATTCGGTGTGCCAACATCTGGTGCATAGATACTTCCAATTGTTATCACTTCCTGTTTTTCTGTTCCCTTTACCAGTACATAGTGGCTATCTTTGTCTCTTCTGGTCCGTTTTGGCTTGAAGTCTGCTGTGTCTAAAAATAAGATAGTACTACTGCTTGTTTTGGGGCTCCAGTTGGATGGAACACCATTTTCTATCCTTTCATTTTCAGTCCATGCCATGTACTTCCTTTTGGATGAGGTATGCCTCTTACAGGCAATATACAGTTGCATTTTATTTTTTTATCCAATCTGTCAGTCTCTGTCTTTTGATTGGAGAGTTGAGAGCACTGACATTGAAAGTTATTATTGTAAATTGTTTTTTGAATCCTGTCACTGCACTATCTTTCCAATGCTGATTCCTTTTTTTGTTTTTCCTTTTTCAAAAACTACTCTCCCAGTTAAATATATACCTTCCTTTGGGCTCTTTGGTTCTGGTTGAAGGAACCTGACCGCCACCATTCTGAGCTGAACATCAACCCCCCACCTTGCTGTGCTTGCGTACCTTCTAGAAATGTACAATCATGAGTGGATAAGGCCCAATAACCACAGCAGCAATCCATGACTCCAGTCATTATCTGGCCCCATCCTTAACAAGTAGTGCAAGCCTAGTGACCACGACTATAATCCATAACTCCCAGTCTAGTCATTAGTGCCAGGGTGGTCCCTCTCAGGTTTGTTCTGAAATAAACCTGTCCTGTGAGCTCATACCCCTGCTTCTTTTCCTTTTTCCTAACACTGGTGCTTTCCGGTGTCTGTCTAAGACTCTCTTAAGTATTTTTCACAATGCTGGTTTAGTAGTCACGTATTTAGGATTTTGACACAGGAAGTCTTCTCTGTCAATTTTGAGAGCTAATTTTGTGGGACATAATACTCTAGGTTGACAACTGCCTTCTTCTATGGCTTGAAAACGTTTGTTCCAACCTACCTTTGGCCTTAAAGGCTTTTGCTAAGAAATCCACAGTTGATCTAATTGGCTTGCCTTGATAGGTTACCTGCTGTTTTTCCTTCGAGTTGGAGGCCAGCCTGAGCTACTTTGTGAGTTCAAGGACAGCCTCAACTACACAGTGAGATCCTGTCTTTCTCTCAAAAAAAAAAAAAAAGGAAAAAAGGAAAAAAGAAGAAAAAGAAAATTTTAAATGAGTTAAAAAAAAAATTCCTCTCTGCATTTGGGTGAGTGGTTTCTTTCCAGGACTTGTGGTATTACAATCCACCAGCGATAGGTGGGGGATAGTGAGTCACGACTAGGGCCTATTTTGTTTCCAAATCCACTTTTATCTGTGTGAATGCTGAGTCCTGCCCTGCCTTTCCCACTGGTCATGGTCAGTCAACGGTATGGTGTCTGCTTTAAGGCTGTATGTACTCCAGCAGCTCTTAATGTTTGTGCCCGTCTGTGTACCTCTCTCTATCTCAGAGTAGCCGATGGCCTGTGGACACGTGAGGTGTCCCTCTTGCTCCGAGGTCCCTCTGTCTGTACACTCCAGGATGTGGCAACTGTCCAAGCCAAGGCATGCTCCTGATCACACTGGCAGATGGGAAAAGCAAACAGAGCACTGAGCACTGTGTTGGAAGTAGACAGCGAGCGGGGGCCAAACAGTCCTCGTCACTGATCCCCAGAAAAGTTTAAGCAGTGGTGATCTCAGGTTGTAAAACACACGGTGGTCCACACTGTGCAGTGAGAAATCAGGCTGGTTGTATAGTATTCTGAGGTGGCTGAGTCTGAAAGCGCTGACATGTGTTTCTTCGTTAAATTTCTAAGTACCTTATTCTTTTTGCCTTGAGTCTTCTCCCTGTTCGTCTTGGTCAATCTAGCTAAATATTTTCTCACTGTCTTCTTTATCTTTTCAAAGAACCAACATTTGGTTTATTGGTTTTCTCTACTGTTTTTCTATTCTCTATTTCATGTATTTCTTCTCTAATCTTTATTATTTCCTCCCTTATGCTTGCTTTAGGCTTAGTTTGCTCTTAGTTTTCTAGTTTCTTAAGTTTATTGACTTGGGAACTTTCTTCCTGTTTAATATAGGCATTCAGAGCTATAAATTTCCCTCTTGGCACTACTTCAGCTGCATCTCATTGATTTGGATATGTTGTATTTTCATTTCCATTTACCTCAAAATGTCTTCTCATTTTCCTTATGATTTTGTTTTCCGCCCATCAGCTCTTGGGAATGTGTTATCTAATTTTCACATTTTTGTGAATCACAAATTTCCTTCTGTTATTGATTTTTAATTCAATTTCTTTGCAGTAGAGAAAACATACTTTGCATTATTTCATTTCTTTTAAATGTATTGATATGGTCTGTTATAGAGAATGTTCCAAGTGCCCTTAAGAATGGGTACTCTGCTGTTGTTCAGGCTTTCTATTCTCTTATTTCTAGTTGTTCTAATCATTATTGAAAGTGGGGCAGTGACATCTCTAATCATTTTGTTGAATGACATCTACTCGTAAATGTCTCCCAGGTGCTTCAAATTTATTGTGTTCAAAATTGATTTCATATCATCTCATTTCTCAAAGCCATCTAATTAATGACACCCAGGTGCTCCCACCAGAAACTTGGGAGTCATTCTAGATCCCTACTTTCTTTCATCTCCTACATCTAAATAGACAACCAAGTCCTGCTAGTTTTATTCTTCTGTTCACTGTTAAACACATCATCAATCCCTGCCCTACCTAGTTTAGGTCCCTTTATCTCACATCAGATCTGTTATAAGCAGTCAACTTGCTTCTGCTCTCAATATTGTTTTGCTAACGTAGTTCATTCCACCTAGAATAACAAACTCATTTTTTTAAAAATTATCTCCAGAGTCATTTGCTTCTCTAGGGAGTTTTCTATATGATCTCATTCTCCCTCTAGATCTCAGCCTCATGTGTATGCTTCTGTCTCAGGAGTTACCACACGGCTTTACCATTGTCTTGCCCTAGACAGTAATGGCCAGCCTTTTAGAGATGAGTGCCCAAATTGCAACCCAAAACTCACTTATTTATCGCAAAGCACCAATACTACAGTTAAACCTGAATATCGAGGTTTTAGTTTAGAAAAAACAACTCATATAGTAACATCTTTTGTCTTAAAAGAAAAACAAATAACACGCATGCCATAAGTTGGCCACCACTGTCCTAAAGGCATCTCTGTCTCTTATAGCAAAGTAGTTAACAGCAGAGACTCTGGTGTCAGCACTGCGTAGATTTAAATCCTGAGTCTAATAGGTTCAAGTGGTGTGACTGAGTTAGTTATTAATCTTTCTATGCTCGGTTTCTTCACACATCATATGAGGATGGTAATAGTGTCAATTTCATAGGGCAAAATTTAATTAGTAGATGCAAAACACTTAAGTGTTAATATTATTACTTATCTCTGTGGTCCCAGAACTTCAGCAAAAGGTCTAAAAGAGAAATCACTTAGTTCACGTAGCTTGAGCTGAAATGAATTTAACTATTTTCTTCTTTCCTTTCAATCATTTCATATATGCTCCTGTTTTTCTGTATGAAAAATCTTCCCCTTCCTCCCCTTGCTAACATGGAAAACTCATTGTTTAAAATGCAGCTTGTGTGATCTGCCTCAGTGATGAAAAGTCTTCCTTTCCTCTCACAGGCAGGCAGTCAGTCACTCGCCACTGTCCCTGTAATACTGTGTGCCATTGAGAAGTGGCAATAAC
This sequence comes from Hystrix cristata, assembly GCA_004026905.1. Lineage (NCBI taxonomy): Eukaryota > Metazoa > Chordata > Mammalia > Rodentia > Hystricidae > Hystrix > Hystrix cristata. The sequence continues at coordinate 52,145 of PVJO010001825.1, forward strand.
AACAGGTACTGCTTATTTGCTGGGTGCTAGATACCTAATATGATTTTTCTCATCTAATCTTCAAAATTACCCTCCTGTGAGACAACAATTATTGTCTCCCTTTTATTGATCAAAAATACTATGGTCTCCAGTGTGCTTATATAACTTGCCCAACATCAGATGGCTAATATTAGGTGACGCACTAAAGCTGGTAGCCAGGCCTAACTTCAAAACTCATACACTTTCTTTCACTGCTTTTATTAGTTTGCATGTCTGTTTCTCCACCTGTGTGCTCCTTGGGGACAAGGGTCTGTCCCATCAGGCGGTTCTCTTAGCAGAAGAAGTATATCTCCCAGTAAGACCTAATGTTTACCAAGCACAGCATCAGTACTCCTTCCTTCTGGTTCTCTCCATAGTGCTGCGTTAGGGTTTATTATGGCAAGAGGATAAAGGAAAAGAACAATAACTGAACGGTGGTGAAAGCATCTCAGCCCCCAGGGCCCTCTTGGCCATGTTTGCTGCGGCTCTAGCATCACTGGGGGCTATGAAGAGGCCTCTCTGGAGTCTGAGCTGTGTTCCCCAGGTGGTGATGTCAGCCTTCTGCTCTGCCAGGCCCCTGAGTCTACAATCATACTGACATCATCCATGTTTTCATAGGCATAATAAGGAGCTCCGACCTCATCTATATATCCTTGCCTGAGAAAATTTCTATGATCATGATTTTGGGGATCCATTTCTTTGCTCAGAGATCTCTTTTCACGTGTGGGCAGCTTTCTTTCCTGGGCTTTATCCTAATTTATCTGTCCCCTAAAAGCATAACTTTAGGGCTTTATCCTAACTTAACTGTCCTCTAGTACCCTGCTCAACCCAGAAACTTCCTGGAATCTCTGACATGCCAACCTTAATTGAGAAACACAGGGGATTACAAAAAAACAGTGCTCCCCAGTGATTTGTGTCATATTGTGAAAGGGAAAAGCTGAGCAAAAGGAAATTAGGACAACTTGTCAACTTTTCCAGGATCTTGACCTTCATAGGACTGTTCCACTTCAGCTAAAAACTGAAAGGGCCTTGTGATTATATTGTGAAATATGTATTTGGTCTCTATCCCTGCTTCCTGGTTTACAATTACTAAAATCCTTGACATAGTCAGTGGTATGTCTGGGTATGCTAGTGAGTTGACATGGCTGGCAGTTTCTGTGTGGCTTCAAGATGGGGGAATGGCTGCAGGAAAAACCAAGTCAGGGTTAGAGGGTTGGGACTTTCACAGCCCAATCCCTGGGGAGAAGAGAGAGACCCAAAGGTTAAAATGACTGCCACTGGCCAATGATTCATGCTTATGTAATGAAGCCTTCATAAAAACCCAAAATGCAAGGTTTGAAGAGCTTCTGGATAGCTGGACACATGGAGTTCCTGGAGGGTGACGGCCCAGAGAGAGCAGTGGAGCTCTGTACCCCTTCTCCATACTTCACCCTATGCATTGCTTCAACTGCATACTTTTGAAATAAACTGGTAGATATAAGTATGTGTTTCCCTGAGTTTTGTGAGCCATTTAATGGAAGCTGAAGAAGGGGTTCTGGGAGCCCTGGTTTACGGTCAATTGTCAAAATTTCATATAAAACAACCTGGGGCTTTGACTGGCATCTGAGCAGGGAAAGGCAAACACCCTCACTGGAAGAAAACCTCTTTAATAAATGATGCTGGAAAAACTGGCTTTCCACATGCCAAAGATTAAAACTAGATCCCTATCTTTCACCATGCACTAAATTAAATAAAAATGGATCAAAGATCTAAATATTAAAACAGAAAGGGAAAAATCTTCAGCACTGTTGCAGAAGCGAACTGAATCAGAGAATACCTGGAAGGTGTGTGCTGTTGCACTGCTTGTGTGGTAGGTGGGGCAAAACCCACACACACTGTCTAAGAAGCATGTTGTAAGAGTACAGTGGGAGAAACTGAACTTGAGTTTGCTCTTTTTCTCTATGTCCTCTGAGGCTTCAACCATGAACTCTAGAGTTTTTAATTTGCCAGTCTCTGTTAACCATGAAGAAAGCGCCTCCACAGAAAGATTCCTCTCTCCATCGACCAGCCCTTAGTTTCATTCAATTCATCATCAATTAAACATCCAAACAGATAGTCATTTAGCCTAATACCTGACACTATGGGATATATGGTTTTTATTAATTAGTACATGTTTGCAGTATGTGCATTTTATAATCATCTTGGGGAATTGGGTCATGTACTGGGAATATGTTTTTAAAACAAAAATTAGGTAGATACTGCTCTGTTTAGACTCTGTCCATGGTTCTCATTGCACTTAGAATAAATCCAAACTTCACAGTGGCCCTATACACCTTCCTCTGAACACCCCCAACTCTTGGCTTCACCTTGCTCCACCCTTCCTATATTCACTACCCTCCAGCCACATCAGGCACCTTTCAGTCCCTCAAACACATCAAGATCATGGCTGCCTCATCTTTTTAGTATTTATATTTATGTTGAGACCTGCAGGATGAGTCAGTTAGTAGGTCTTAGGTTAGCTACCTCCTCAGATATAGTAAAAGCAGAATAGGACAGACAACTTGAGCATGGTGCTTGAAATACTAAAATTTGAAAAATAGGGGCAGTACCACCCTTCCAGAAAGCAGCCCTGGATCCAAGACAAATGGAGACTGATAACTGGCTTCCTTGACTGTGCCCTTCTGCTACAGTGTTTCTGCCTTGCCACAGGCCTAAAGCAATGGAGCCAGCTGAGACACCGACTGAAACCTCTGAAACCATGAGCCAAAACAAATCTTTCTCTCTCTAAGTCATTTTTCTCAGGTATTTTGTCATAGCAATGGAAATCCGACTGACACAAATATTAAAAGTCAAAATTGAAAAGATATAGTGATGTGACCTTTCCAAATGGAGGAAAACATTCAGGGGACCCTCCCCCAAGATTCCCCTCTTCCCAGCTCTGGTGGTCCTATGAAGTTTCTGCACAGCTTGCAGACTGCTCTTCTCTTTAGGAAACATTGTAGGATTAGGACCCATGATGTCTGCATGAATGGACAGCCATTCGTTTCTACTCTCTTACCACCACTCCAGGGTACCTCAAGGGGACAGGCTAAGGTTCCCACCTGCCTGGGAACCCTGCATCCACCTCACCCATCTAAGAAGACTGCTCACTCCCCTCTCCTTTCTCCATTGCAACCTTAGCCCTTCAGATACTATTATGTTCCTTCTCCTTAAGTCTAGCATCAATTCAGCAAAGAACGTAGCATTCCTTCTGACTTTCCTGTCTGCTCTGCCACGCAAATGACTCTGACAATGGTATAAATCCAAAGCCTGAATTCCTCCTAGGAATGGGAAAAGGAAGCCAGGAGAATGAAAGAGAAACTCAAGACTCTGAGGCTCGAACTCAGGACCTTCAGATTATGAGACTGACGCGCTGCCTGCTGCGCTAAGAAGGCGCTGCTTGAGAAACTCAAGACTCAAAAGTTGACAAGGTAGCTCTTGTCTATAGTCCCAGCTACTTGGGGAGCTAAAGCAAGAGAATTACTTGAGCCCAAGAGCTCAAGATCAGTCTCAGCAACACAGTGACACACTGTTTCAAAAACAAAGAGTTCAGTGGTAAAGCGCTTGCCTAGAATGAGCTAGGCCCTGAGTTCAATCCCCAAGACTGCAAACAAAACAAAACAACAACAAATGAAAAAAAATTCATCATAAAAAAGTCACCATAAAAAAAAGTCAGATAAACACACCAGGTGTGATGCACACCTATAATCCCAACAACTCAGGAGCCTGAGGCAGAGGGATTGCCAATTCCAGGCCAGCCCGGGAAATTCAGTGAAAGCCTATCACAAAATAAAATTTAAAAGAGCTGGGAATGTAGCTCATTGAGAGAGTGCTTACCTAGCATGTGCAGGGTTCTGGGTTTGATTCCAGTACTGCAAATAAACAAAGAAAAGCAAACAAAAATTTAATACATTTTCCGACTCCTCACCAAATAGGAAACCTTACAAAGACAATACAATAACGGGATAAATTGGAAATTACCAAATAGCAAAATGTGTGCTGTAATCAGGAGTGTTTGGGTTAGTTTTTCTTTACCTTCCAAGTACAAGTTCTCTGTGTGCCCACCCTAGGCAATTTATTTTTTTTTTCACATATAAGAAAGATACTCCTGACTACACATTTATATTGTGAATTCTTATTAATGAGTCTATTTACTTGGGGCCTGGATCTTGCACTCTTTTTCGAGCCCTACTACTACTACTACTACTACTACTACTACTACTACTACTACCACCGGAAATCAAGGTGAAATGTCTTGTGTTAGGATTGTATCATAGTCTACCAATTCATTTTCCTGAAATCCTCCTTCCTCACCATTCATTTCCTTGCTCTTCTGTTCAAAAAACATCTTTTAAGCAACAACAGTGATTGTGTGGCCTTGGGCAAGTTGCTTACATTCCCAGTGCTTTGATTTTTTTTATCTGTAAAATTAGGATGATGATGATAATATTACCTCTCGGGCTGGGGATTTAGCTCAGTGGTTAGAGTGCTTGCCTTGCAAAGGTTCGATACCCAGCACCAAAAAAAAAAAAAAAAATATTACCTCTCTTACAGAACCGTTACAGTACAGTACAGTACTGGCACATAAGTACTGGATAAATTTGGCCGTCGTATTTGTTCTAGCTGTTGTAATTACTGTTGTTGATATTACTTTCCAGACACTCTTAGATGCTAGAAATACAATGGTAAACAAAAAAGACAAGATCCCTGTTCTACAGAGCTTACAATATGATTAGGAGAGAGAAAGTTGTGTGTGTGTGTGTGTGTGTGTGTGTGTGTGTACAAAATTTCAGATACTTATAGGAATTATTTAGAGAGTTAAGATGGAGTAACATACTACTTATACTCATTAGAATAGCTACCAGAAAATAAAACAAAAAATAATAAATAAAAATTGTTGGTACAGATGTGGAAAATTGGAACTCTTGTGCATTGCTGGTGGAAATATAAAATAGTACAGACTGAGGAAAACATTGTAATCATTTTTTAAATTAAATATAGAAGTACTATATGCCTGAACAATTCCAATTCTGAGTCTATACCAAAAAGTCTATACTGAAAGGACGAACTCAAAACAGGTACTTGCGCTCCGAAGTTCATAGCGTACTGCTCATAATAGCCAAAAGGTAGAAACAACACCAATGCCTGTTGCAGATGAATGGATAAACAAAATGTCACATATATATAGAATGGAATACTATTCATCCTTAAAAAGGAATGGAATTCTGAAACATGCTACAACATGGATAAAATTTGAAGAAATGTTCAGTGAAATGAAGCTACTATGATGAAGTACCTAGAATAGGGAAATTCATAGCGACAGAAAGTAGAATGGTGGCGTCCCAGAGTTTGGAGGTGAGGAGAATGCAACATTGTTGCTTAATGGGTACTGAGTTTCAGTATGGAAGGATGGCAGTGATGGTTGAACAACACCATATGGACACGATACCAATGAATCATACACTCTTAAAAGGATTAAAGTTGTAAATTTTATGTTATGTATAACAATAGAAACAAATATTGTCATAAATGGAGTGACACCGTGGAGCCTGTATAGGCAGTTTCCAGACTGATGGTCACACAAGGTATATGAAGAAGTGACATTTAAAATGAACCCTGAATGACAAGAAGCAAAAAGCCCTGTGAAGATAGTGGGTGACGGGGAGCCGAGGAGAGAAAGGGGACAGAGACCGCAAAGCCTTCAGGTGGGAATGCATTTAGAGTGTCCCGGGAACCTAAAGAAGGCCAGTGCGCAGGTGTGTAGAAGACAAAGGAGGGAGCCTGCTGGAATTGAAGGTAAAGACGTGAAGGTGATGACCATGGACAGCATTTCCAAGACAAGCACCATGTGTTCTCTCTCACACTAAACTAAAAAAAAGTCAACCTGAGTGTAGAAGAGTTATTGATAAGTTTCTGAGGGGGCATACATAAAAGGAGATTGCATTTGATTGGTGCAAGTTGTATGCATGTTGGGAAATATTACACTGAACCTCATTAAAATGTACTGTTAATATGTGTTAATCAAAAAAGATAAAAAGTTTGCAATATGTATAAAACACTTGGACTTGTTAAATACAGAATGTAGGAATTTGCATGGGAGAAGGGCTACTGGCTACTTCCATATCAAGTAAAAAATGAAGCTGTCAATTATTTGTTTAAACAACAACAAAAAAGTTTTTCCTGTAAAGGGAAACACATGAGTCAGATCTCAAGAGGACCAGTGGGGAGATTTCTATTTTTTTCAAAATGAGAATAATCCAGCAGAAGGAGAACATATGGCGTGCAGGAAAGCAGCAAACTTGTAGGCATAAAGTCCTTGAGTAAAGCGAAGAGATGGAATCCAGACCACTACAGATTTGGTTAAGACTTTATACCACTTTAATTGTTTGTTCTTGTATTTAACAATACTGGAATGAGCACACTTTCCTACTCTTGTGTTAAATGCTGAGACTAAACGAAAATAACCTAACCAATTGCTCCAGGAAACACCTGCTCCGGGAAGACCATGAACCAGCTAAAATGACTTGTTCAGTGCTGGCGCTGGGGCTCTGCAATGAAGAACTTGTCTAGCATGTGCAATGTCCTGGGTTTGATCTTAAGCACCACAGAGAAACAAACAAACACCTAATAAAATGACTTGTTCATCAAGACTCACTTCAAGACCTTCACTCAACTGTGCCAACCTGCACAAAGCTATTCTAAACTCTCTAATCCTAACCAGTTCTCCCACTTGAAAGACCCACCTTAAAAAATCATCCAGTCTGGGCCCTGAAGTCTGTCCTAATTTCCCCACTTTGAAATACTAAGTTTCCAGTGAGACATTGCCCTCATTACTGTATTAAGTTTGGCAAGCTAAGTTTAACATGATAAACAGATTTTCCTGATGACATTTTGGGGCGTCAACAGTAGCTGCTGCTGGGAGCTTGGATAGTCAGTCATATGCTGTAACAGGGGATATAGATGCAAGTGCTTTGAGGTCTAGGCCGTGGTGCTAAAATGGAGTTGTCTTCCTAAAATATAAAAATCACAGTGCAACTACCAGGTATTAGTTTCCAATTGCTGCTATAACAAATCACAACAAATTTTGGGTTGAAATGATACAAATATCTAAGAGTTCTGCAGGCAAGAAGTCTGAAATGAGTTTTACTGTACCAAAATAAAGATGTAAGCAAGGTTGCATTCCTTCTGGAGGATCTTGGGGAGAATCAGTTTCCTTGACATTTTCAGTGTCTGTAGGCTGACTGCATTCTTTGTCTTGTGGTCGCCTTTAATCCCCCAAACCAGAAACATTGTCATTGTGATGTCTACTTTCATCATTACACCTCCTTCTCTGACTTTGACTTTCTTATATCCCTCTTCACTTATAAGGACCCTTATGATCACATTGGGCCTACCTAGACTATCCTGAATAATCTACCGTCTCATAATCCTTAATCCACCCCCAGAATTCCTTTTGCCATGCAAGGTAAGGTAACATATCCACAGATTCTAGGGATTCGGATGTAGACATCTTTGGCAGATACTATTCTGCGTATTATACACTATTATAAACCTTTAACGATTATTGCCATACAAACAGAATTCAAACCAGATGCGATGTCACATGCTTGTAATCCCAGTACTTGGGAGGCTGAGGCAGGAGGATTATAAGTTTAAACCCAGCCTGGGCAACTTAGCAAGACCCTGTCTCAAAATAAAAAACAAAGAAGGGCTGGGGATATAGCTCAGTTTGAAGGCCCTGAGTTCAATCCCCAGTACTACAACAACAACGATAACATGGAATTGGACTTTTAGCTTGACACTAAAATCCAGCCCCAATCTAACCTTTCTAACCTCAATCCATCATTACATTCTTCATCCAACTCCACACATTCACGTCATTACAATGAATTGAACACTATTTATATGTCAGGGATTATATTAGGTACTAGATATGTGGGGGGGACAATAACCAATTAAGTTGAATGGTGGCAATAAATGTTATAAAGGAAATAAAGCACAGTAAGGAGAATGGAGAGCAGCAGCGAATGTGATGGTAGATTGTGTAGGTGGTTGTGGAAGACCTTTCTGAAAGGGAAAGTGTTGAGAAGAGCCATGCAGAGTCTGGAGGGAACACAGAAAAGACTGTGAAGCAGCAACTGCAAAGACCTTGACTGGAAAAGTCTGTTAGCCCTAAACCTACTCAGTTCGTCTCATCGCCCTTCAGGACCGAGGGCACCAGGATAAGAGGTTTAAGGAGGCATTCAGCTATGCTTAGAAGTCTCCAGCCATTATTCTAAACCTGCAATCACCTGCATCCCTGGAACTGCAGAGGCCCACAGGACTAAAGCCACACAGAGATAATCATTTCTTAGAAACAGAAACACCTTGAACCAGGAGGATTCCAGAGCTATGAAGCCAGGACTGAGATAATGATCACCTGGACCCTGGCCCACCTCAGCTAATCCTTAAAAACTGAGGAGAGGTGGGAAGGCCAGCCTGACACCTTCAGCAAAATGTGCCCCTCTCCATCTACTACCTACACCAGAGTTCCTTATATTCTCTCACCTCTCAGGCTGCCAATTCATGCTTCACTTTAAATTTCCATTTCTACTAAAGCGAGGACCCTCTCGGTGGTGACACTTTGCTCAGGCTTAAACGGGTGATGCTCCCTGTCAGGAAGCCAGCCCAGTTCATTTCTGTGTTGCTCAATTAACCCTTAGGAAACTCATTCCCCATCCACAGTGCTCCGCTCCTCCCCTTCCTTGCCTCTGGTATCTCTCTCTTCCTTGCTTAGGCAGGGCCAGATCAGGATTTCCACTAGGCTGACTCAAGGGATGGGAGCCCATCTAACTCCTAATCTCTGTGAATTGTGGCCCTGGAGTCTCCCCTTTTCTTGGCTTGTGGAAGAAGGACCCATATGGACCACTCCTCCCCTCTCGGGCCTGCCCACAGCGGGGTGTTGACTATCACCTGTGCTGGGGCCAGTTTCATCCCCTTTTCACAGGCCCCAGGAAAGGTGTTAAGTTCTTGGCTACATTCTTTAATAAGATAAGTCCTTAGCATTTTCGGCTTTTCAAGGTTTTTGTTCTCAGCTTTAGGATTTAGCTACCATTTCCACGCAGCAGGAAGAGCCCCACTCAGCATCCCGTTCCAGATTTATGGCCCAGGTGCTAATGAGAAAACCACCACTTGGAAAACTGGGGGAGAATCTCAGCCAGGAGGATGAAAGAAGGGCCCCGAGGAGAGTGAGAGACATGAGAGTGAGCACCCACCTCAGCAGTCAAGAATCACTGCCCAGAACCCAGAAACTGCTGAGTTTATCACCACATTCTCTGATTTGTTGAAGTGCTGAGAACTTTCTATGTCTAGAACCTCCAGAGGGACCTATTTTATTATTTATTTATTTATTTACAAAAAATATCCTCTTAAGACAGATGATAGAAAAGGAGGGAGAGGAACCTCAGAAACATGGAAAGCTGTTCAGCCTTATTATTAACAAGAAGAGTTAAAATTAAACCACATGACAAAGGATTATTTTTACCTATTAGGTTAACAAAATTAATAATTTTTTGAAAATCTGACTACAATTCATGTTGCGAGAATGTATACAAAGAAGTATTTCCTACATTGCTAGTGGAAACTGTCGGCCAAGAATAAGATCAACTTAGTAGAGAACGATGAAAATTACATCTACTTGGGACTAGTTAGAATTGCAATCTGGGAAAACACAGACTCAAACAGCCTTTAAAAATGTGCTCCAATGTTTTACAAAATGATGGCTGTATTTATAGCTTTAAACTATAAGGAGGTTGGAGATTACATCATCTGTTAGTCAGAAATTATAGTTGGCGCTGGCAGAAGTTAAGCTGTTTTGTAAGAAAGGGATTGGATGTGGTTCCAGCCTCTGGGTAGTTCGAGGGAAGGTGCCTGTCGTACAGAGCATCAGCAGAGGTCCACAATGTTTCTATGGTCAGCTGTCATGCAGGGCAGGCAGGATAGGTACACCTGGATAGGCACACCTGTGGCTCAGTGTAACTGTTAAACTGCAGAGGCATCTGAGGCCTGATTAACAATGGCCTCCTGGCTTCACTTTAAGTGCCTAAGACCAATGCTACTTCATTTTTATTTTTTTCCTTGACAAAGTATGGATTGATTCAATATCTAAGGAAGGCAGTTTGGGGATTTGGGGGGATTTTTTTGTTTGTTTGTTTTTGTAGTACTGGGGATTGCATTCAGAGCCTTAGCACAAAGCTACATTGCCAGCCCTTTTTTAAAAAAAAAAAATTTTTAAAAATTTTTGAGACAAGGTCTCACTAAATCATTAAGTTAGCTAGGCTGGGCTCGAACTTGTGATCCTCCTGTCTCAGGCCCCCATAGTGCTGAGATTATTAGTGTTCACCGACACGATGCTGGGCTGCAATTCTACAGTATTGATCAAAATAACGAGTACCAGTGTTTTCTAACCCAAGAATTGCAGTTCTAGGAATTTATTCTCACTATTCTTACACGTGTAAATGACATACCATTTGGATAACACTGTGATAGCAAAAAGATTGGAAACAACAGAGTACTCACCAATGGAGGACTTGGTAAAATAAATTACAGTAAATCCACATGATGGAATAGTATGCCACAGTAAAAACAAACAAAGACGCTTTCTATGTACTGAATCAACAACCTCCTAGATTTTAACATATTATTATTATTAATTTAATAAATTTTTGAATTTTTTTGGGGGGGAGGGGTGCTGGGGACCAAACTGAGGGCCTGGCGCTTGCTAGACAAGTGCTCTACCACTTGAGCTAAATCCCCAACCAGAATAATTTTAGATTTTAAAAAACTCATGAAAATAATACAGAGAGCTCCTGAATACCCCTCACAAATTTCAATGTCCCCAAATATTGTCATGTTACAGGGTGCACTGTCAAAACTAAGAAATCAATATTGGAACACTTATGTTAATAAACTCCAAATTTCATTTAGATTTCAGGCCTTTCTGTCAATGTCCTCTTGGGCTCCACCTTGCACTGAGTCATCGTGCCTCTTAGCCTCCTCCAAACCGTGACACTTTCTCAGGCTTCCCATATTTTTCACACTTTGGATGATGTGGGGCAGTACTCTTCAGGTACTTTGTAGGATTTTCCTGTTTGTGTTTGGCTGATATTTTCCACATGACTAGACCTGGGTTGAGTTTTTGAAAAGAAAACCAGAGGGGAGGTGCATCCTCGTCCCATGAGCAAATACACCTGACAACATAGATGATGGTTACCTGTCAGACGGCTAGGGCAGTGTGTGCCAGAGTATTGTTGCAATTTTCCCCTTTCCAAACTATGTTTACAAACTGTCAACAGACAAAATTACAAGAGATTTATTTTAAAGATCTTAATTGGCTTTGTTTACAATCATAGAACCAAGCAACCCTTCATTCCATAAAGCAAGATAAGTGCCCCATGGCTGAGTAGAGTAAGTAGATTTTATAAGCACAGAAGGGCCAAAGAAAGCAGAAACCAAAGTCGAAGAATGATGAGTCATTTAAAAGTTACTTCATCATAAGGCAGGAATAGGGAAATAGAGCAATAGAAAAAAACCTGATCAGTTAAAACTGGGTTATTTCAGGTTACTTTTTGTTGGTAAGAATTAAAGCAGAGGGAACTTCATTGCACTAGCTGAACCGGACCATTTGAGAAATTTGGCTATTCTCACTGTCTCGGTTTATAAAAATGTAAGATAACAAATTAGTTTCAGTCTGGTGATGTGGAACTTTAGTATGAGTGACTCCATTTTTATTTTGATCTGGTTTGATGGGCCTAGTGCAGGAATTTAGCCTGAAATAATGGTCTTTTTTTTTCAGTATAGAGTTTGAACCCAAGACATCCTGCATACTACACAAGTACTTTGTCATGGAGCTACATCCCCAGACCTTTTTATTTTTATTCTGAGTCAGGGTCTCACATAGTTTCCCAGATTGGTCTTGCACTTGTGAATCCTCCTGCCTCAGCCTCTTGAGTAGCTGGAATTACAGTTATGTGCTACTGTGCCTGGCTAAAATGCTTTACTTAACAGAATGTTGTCACTGCTAAGCCAAGTACATCCTCATGGGTGAGAGAAGAATGAAACTTTACCTCTGAGAAAGGGTAATATCTATATACATTGAATGAAATTTGGGGAGAAAACAGTTACTCCAACTTATTTACTCAAACATATACTTCCATCACTACGAACATATGTAGATTTATTTTATATTTGGGGTAGTAATTTAGTCACTGGATTGGGTCTGATGAGGGGGTCCCCCAAAGATGAGTCAGGAAACTGAACTACCCCCTTCCCACGAGTAGAACTGTCAACTCTTGTCACATAAAAGAACTTCAGGATGCATCAGTGTGAGGCAACAGGCAATTTTATTAGTCAGAGTTAGAAAGTAAAAGGAAGTAGGGAAGGGATTTCATCTTGAGGAGCTGGAGGGGACACAGCTCTGATAAAGAGGATTAGATTGGCTTGTGTTATGGTTTAGGTCTAAAGTGTCCCCAAAAAGTCTTGTATTTAGAGGTGGGACCAGTTGAAGAGGGCAGGTCACTTGGGGCATGACCTGGAAGGGTATATTCTTGTCCCTGGCTCCTCCCTTCCCTTTCTCCATTCTGGCTGCCATGGGGTGAGCAGCTATCGTCTGCTGAGCCCTTCTACTGTGTCATTTCTGCCTTGGAGCCAGTCAACCATGGACCGAACCCACTAGAACCATGAGCCAAAAGAACCCTCTCCTCCTTTAAATTGTGCTGATTAGGTAATATGTCCCAGCAACACAAAGTAACTAATATACCCCACCAACAACAACAAAAAAAATTAGACCCAGTTTTAAGGATTTGCTGGAGTGGGCTAGAGTCTGGTTGATGATTATCTTTTTTTCTGATTTTGCAAGATGTCTGTGGGAGAAGTCCTTACTGCTTGAGGGGGCTATTCTGTCTCCATGAGAGGACTGTTTCTGCTTGGGACAGTCTCCGTTTTGTGGAGGCTTTGCTGGAATCTAAGGTAACTACAGATTCAGGGCAATGACCACAGACTTCTGGGTGCTCACTGGTAGCTGATCGTTCCTGTGAATCTCTTATCTTGGCATCCTTGGTCTTGAAGGGAGCTGAGATAGGTTATATGAATTAAGGACCAAACAAACCTGTTCCACCAATTTTCAGACAGACACTCCCAAATGATTAACATGTCCATAGGCAAAGATCAGAATGGATCTGAACCAAAGTTTTAAGGTACAAACTGAAGGTAAAACATTGTTCTGCTTTTAGTCTCAAGGAAGAGTCATTGGTTTTAGCAAAAACAGCATAAGCCCCTGACTACCTCAGAGGAAAATATAAACCATGCTTTTAATGAGTAATGGGTTAGGGATACAGGAGTTTTTCTTCTGTTCTTACAGTGGTCTCCACCTGTATAAATCCAAAACTGTGGTATTTATTTTACCACTCAAATTGTTTCAGCCTTGGCCATTGGGAGTGCCTTCAGGTTGGTCCCTGTGTCCCCCCAACAGGCCCCCACCCTGCTGTGTTTTGACACTTCCTTACTTTTGCTTCTGTTGCCTGGAGGCCAGCGCCTAGCTTCCTTCTCTCCCTCAGCACCTGGCCCTTTCCTCAGTGGCCTCTGGCATTTCCTCCCCTTTGGACTGCATATCCTCCTCCCTTTCCTTCTGGCTCATATGACCAGCTTTTTATGGAGGGCTAAAGTCAGAAAACACCACAGCTCAGCTGTATCTGTCTCCAAGACAACCAAGCAGCCCTGCAGGAAAACCCAGGGGTCTAGTTCCCAAACCTCCTTCCACCTCTGGTGCGCTGAGTCCTTGGGGTGTGGAGGGGGGCCACTCACTGTCACCATGGCACTCTGTGCAGCTTCTCCAGGGACCAGGACCCAGGGAGGCAGGACTGCAGAGGAAGGGCCAGTCAGCTTGTCCCCAGGGATCTTGGAGGGAGTGGCTAGCTGAAGTCACAGACTTGCTGAGCTAGGGAGTGGGGTGGGGACAGAGATTGCTCTTCCCATCTCCTCTATGGCATTTTTATCTCTTCACCCAAGTCCCTGAATTCTCCCTCACAGATGACTGATAAAAACCACTTTCCTTCCAAGAATTGACGGACTGTGGGAATCTGTTGGCTTCCACACATTTGTCCAAGTAGCAAAGCACAGAGTGCACAGGAAAGTGGAGAGAGAAAGTGTGAAAGCAGATGTGAGTGGGTGCAGCAGGTGAGCTGGTCACAGGAAAGTGGCCACATTCTTCTACCATGAACACATCTTGCCTCCTTCACTTCTGGATTCTAAACTGGTTTTCTCTCCAGCTCCACAACCAACACCCTCCTGCCACGATTGTCTCTTGCTGGGATCTTAACTTTATCATCCTAACATGTCTATCTTACTCCAATCATCTTACACATGATTTCCTTACACACAAATCAGATTAAATCACGAATCTGCTTCAAACTCTTGAATGAGGGCAACAGTGTAACCCAGTGGTAGAGCACTTAGTTTATCTAGCATGTTCGAGGACATGGGTTCAATCCTCAGCCCTGAAAAAAAAGCCCGTGCATGATCCTCCTTGGCTGTCATAACAAAGGCCAGAATCCTCATCCCATTCAGTCCCTACCCTACCTTGCGCCACTCCCACCTCAGTACCTAATTTCAAGTCACCTCCGCTGCCCTCATGCTGGCCCTTCATGCTGGTGGACTCATGCCTGCACTGCTCGACAGCCTTTCAACTCCATCTGCCTCATCCTTCATCCCTTTATCACAAGCATCGCTTCCCAAAGAAGCCTTCCTCCACGACCACGAGGAATATTTTCTCAGAACTTCAATATACACCCTGCAATTCATACTTACTAGCTTCCTAGTTGTTTTAGAATACGTTTACCTCACTACCTTGTAAATTCCTTAAAGGCAAACATTTTATTTATATAATAGTGTTATACTTATTTAGCTCACCATTGAAGACATCAGTACTTCGTTCCTCTTTAAGGACGAATGATAGTTCATTGTTTGTATATACCACAATTTATTAATTAGTTCAATATTTGGGTTGTTGCTACCTTTTGGCTATTATGAATAATGTTACTGTGAATTCTTAAGTACAAGTTTTTACATTTACGTGTTTTCATTTATCTTGGGTATATATATATATACCTAGGAGGGGAATTGCTGGATAAAATGGAAAGTTACATTTAACTTTTTTTCCCCCAGTATTGGGGATTGAACTCAGTGGCTTGCATGTGCTAGGCAACGACCTACCATTGAACTACATCTCCAACCCTTTCCATATTTTAATTTTAAGACGAGGTCTTGCTAAATTACCCTGGCTGATCTCAGACTTACAGTCCTTATTCCTCAGCTTCCCATGTAGCTGTAATTAAAGACATGTGCCACTAGGTCTAGCTTCATTTAACATTTTGAAGAACTGCCAAACTGTTTCCCAAAGAAGCAATTCTCACCATCAGTATATAAGGATTCTGATTTTTCTACATCTTGACCAATACTTGTTATTATCTGACATTTTTATTTTATCCCAATGGGGTGAAGTATCTCATTATAGTTATGATTTGTATTCCCCTGTGACTAATAATACTACGCATCTTTTCATGTGATTATTGGCCATCTGCAAATCTGCTTTGGAGAAAGGTCCACTCAGATCTTTTGTTCATTTTAAAAATTCTGTTGTCTTTTTATTATTAAGTTGTAAGAGTGCTTGATATATTCTAAATATACATCCTTTATCAAGCATATGACTTGCAAATATTTTCTCTCATTCCATGTGTTGTCTTTTCACTTTCTTGATAGTATCTTTTGAAGAACAAAAGTTTTTATTTTCTTACGAAGTATCAATTTATCTACTTCCTTCTGTTGCCTGTGTTCTCAGTGTCACATCTCAGAATCTATTGGTACATCCAAGGTCAGAGATTTACCACTATGCTTTCTTTCAGAGTTTTATAGTTTTGATGTAGCAGGGTGTGGTGGCACATGCCTGTAATCGCAGTGAGTTTTATGGTTCTGATTCTTAATTCAGACCTTTACATTTGGTATCTGGGGTGTGAGGTAAGGCTCTACCTTTATTCTTTTGCATGTAACTATCCAGTGGCCCCAGCACCATTTGTTGAAAAGACTGTTCATGAAGCGTGTTGGTGCACGCCTGTCATCCCAGCATTCAGGAGGCTGAGGCAGGAGCACTGCTGAGAGTTCTAGGCCAACCTCAGCTACACAGTGCTGAGTTCAAGGCCAACCTGAACTACACAGCAAGATCCTGTCTCAAAAGAAAAACACAAAACAAAACAAAACAAAACAAAAAACCCACTCGTCTTTCCCATTGATACATGGTCTTGACACTCTTATTGAAATCAACTCACCACATATTTCTAAGAGTTTTTTTCCCTTGGACCCTCAGTTCTTTCCCATTAATTTATATGTCTATCCTTATTTAAATGCCATACTGTATTGATTACTGTTGCTTTGTAGTAAGTTTTAAAACTGGAAAATATGAATCCCTCAACTTTGTTTTTCTTTTTCAAGGATGCTGTGGCTACTCTTAGTCTCTTGAGTTTTTATATAAATTTTAGGACCAGTGTATCAATTTCTGTAAGAATTTATTTTACAATGAAAAATCTGGCACTAAGAAAAAGCTACTGGTTTAAAATATAACTGGCTGCACATGGTGTTGCACATCTGTAATCCCAGCACTCAGGAGTCTGAGGCAGGAGGATCACCATGAGTTGGAGGCCAACCTGGGATAAATAGTGAGTTCTAGACCAGCCTGAACTATATAGTGAGACCTTGTCCCAAAAAACAAAACACAAAAACAAATATGATAACTAAAATTACAAATCCACAGAAGAGTTGAAAGAAAGAAATGAGGAAAGGTTCCAGAAAGCAGAACAAGAAAACAGAAAATAAGATAAAATGATTTAAATTAGGGACTAGGGATTTAGCTCAGTGGTTAGAATGCTTGCCTTCCAAGCACAAGGCCCTGAGTTCGATGCCCGGTACCAAAAGAAAAAAAAATGATTTAAAGTATTAGCTCAGAAGATCCAATGTCCAGCTGGCTTGTGGGGGTTGACAGCAGTGGGAGGGGCTGCCCCAATGGTGGCCCCCAACCTACAGATGGGATCTATGTACTGAGGCAGGTCACACCCTCTGCCTGGCCCACGTTGAAACAGCAGAAGTCCCTGGATGTTTGTTTTAGACCTCATGAAAGGAAGGCTGCAGTGACAACAGGGACCTTTTGTTGTGGAGACCCAAAGGGGCTCTGGTCAGTAAAAGCCGCGTGGAAGAGAAGGGGCAGAAAATCACACACCTGAGGTCACCCATGGCTATGGGGATGGGAAGAGGGCAGAAATCTTCTAGATGAACCTTCTCCTCTCCTCCTGAGGGTCTCTGCCAACACCGCAGGCACTTCAAGCCAAACCTCTGCCGTCTTCCTGAAGACGGGAAGCTGTGTGCTTGGTGATGAGGGGAGGGTGCCCCACCCCATGCCAGCTGCAGTAACCTTCAGGTTCAACGTGCGGCGGTTCCACAGGACTGTCCGTTTCGGCCCAGCCTGTGTCCTGGCTCACAGTACTCACTGCAGCCTTTTAAAAAACTGTCCCATAAAGCACCATGAAACTATAGAATGAAAACAAAAGACACAGACAAGAGTAAACTCAGCCCAAATCGCCAAGGAACCAATGATAACTGTGGGCAGATAGAGCCAGGTCAACCTGGCAATGCCAAGGCCATTTCAGGATTTAGTCTTCTCACCTTTGGGATGGTCTCCAGCCCTCAGACTTAGTTATTTTGAGGGAGTCCATGGATTTTGCTGAAAACTAGATGCCAACATTTGAGGAGTGGAGAAATGAAAACTCAAGAAAACTTCATATTACTCATAAGGCAAAATAAACATTTTGCGAAATAAATAGCTACAACGTCCAATATACAGAGTAGTTGCTTTATATGATTTATATCTGGAATGGGCGTCGAAAACAAGAAAGCTCTCTCTGCGTTTGCAACAGTGATGTCTGAATGACAATCAGGTCCACACTGCTCATTCTGTGGAAAGCGGTGGAGCAGAATGATGGAAAATAGACTCTGGGGCCACAGCAGAGATCAAAATGTTTTGAGGACTAAGAGACCTCCCTTACCTGTGCAGATCCAGGAAAGCAAGAAGGAAGTGGTCTGGACTTTGTATCAGAGAAAAAGCTTGAGATCTTGCTGCCATCTAGTGGCCGTCCTCCCACAATGCCGCGTCCCATGATCGACTTTGCTGGAGATGGGGCACCAGGTCACACCTAGGACCAAAAGAGACCAAGGTTCGCATATACAGTATATTATTTTGTTCACATGTATACAAAACAATAGAGAAAAATAACTTTAAAAGCATAGAAGAGTAATGCATAATGATAAGACTGTTGGAGTCACGCAAACCTCCTTTATACTACTAGCTCCTCATTAAGCTGGCCACGTGGTGCTGAACAAGCCATTTGAATGATTCTATGAGACTTAGCTATTAAGTGGCAATAATAATAGTAACGTACTTCCTTTGAGATGAGAGGATAAATAAGATAACGATTGTGTGGCACTGAGTTCCTGACATATGGCGCTCAGTTATTTACAATAAACAACAAAAGTGGACAAGGAACTCAGGCTTGTTGCTTTCCGGGAGCCTTGTCTTTTTTTTTTTTTTTTTTTTTTGTGGTGCCGGGGATCAAACTCAGGCCCTTGTGCTTGCTAGGCAAGCACTCTAATCACTGAGCTAAATCCCCAGCCCCGGAGCCTTGTCTTTTTTATTTTGGCTCTACAATTGGAATTAATCAAAATATTTGATTGTAATGTGTGTTGACCACTGGTTGTGGGTCACAGAGAAAACATCCCTCTGTGTAGGCACAAATGTTAGAAACCACCTGAATCGAATAATTTAGTGAAACTCCAGGATTGAAAGAACACATCTCCCTACAGTTGTGCACACACTTACATTTTTGCACACACAAATGCGTCAGCCATTGCCAACTAGGTTTAGTCACTCATTATACCTCCTTATGCCACTTTGTCCTCAGGAGGACTGTTCCTGTCTTATCTGGGCTATGTTGGTATGAAATCAACAGGATTCAAAGGTAACTTTTTTTTTTTTTTAATGAAGACAGGGTCTTGCTATGTAGTTCATGCTGGCCTTGAACTCACTATGTACCCCAGGCTGGCCTTAAACTCACAGCAAGCTCCTGCCTCAATCTCCTGAGTGCTGGGATTACAGGTGTGCACCACCACACCCAGCTCTTCAGAAGTGACCTTTAAATCTATTGGGAATGAACTCTAACCTACAAGGAAGGGTGTGTTGTGATTCTTCCTATAGAGGTACAGTGAACAAGTTGGAAGGAGAAAAGGGCTAGGCGCTTTCTCAAGGACCAGGGAAGAGGTTTGTGTTTGCATTTTCTCTTAGTGAAATTTACCTGTTAATTAAAAAAAAAAAACTATGTATTCTTTTTCTGATTAAATCATTTCCATAGTTCTCATTCATTAAAAACAATTTTAAGGCCCTGAGTTTGACCCGCAGCACCAAAATAAATAAATACATAAAAGTAAAATAAAATAAAAATTCTTTCCGTTTTTCTAAAATTCTAAGTGAGCCAAAGTGAAACTTTTCTCTTCATAAATAAACAAATAAAACTCTACGTGGAATATTCAACTTACTTTCTCTCAGTTAATAAAAAATTTAAGTCTACCAATTTATATCTTTAAACACAGCTTTGTCCTAGATGTAAATATTGTATTTCGACTCATTCTTTCTCTAAAGAATGTGATGTGGTAATCTTGATTTTTCTTCGACTCTAGTGTTATTGGATAGTTTCTCTTTTGTAGATTTTTTTTTTTTTTTGAGACAGGGCTTCACTATGTAGTTCTGGCTGGCCTTGAACTCACTATGTAGCCCAAGCCAACTTCAAAGTCACAGTGATCCTCCTGCCTCAGCCTCCCAAGTGCCAAGGTTACAGGTGTGTACCACCATGTCTGGCTATACCTTTTTAAATATTGAAGTGGATGTTTTGTTTGGACATAGTCACTGATTACAATGCAGCTAGAGAATTTGGTCTACAGAATTTCTGTTTTTTGAAATTTATTAAGATTCTCACATTTAATCAACTTTATGGACATTTGCAACCAAGATGCATTTCATGGGCCACAGATTCAGGTCTGATAAGAAAATGTATTCTTGGTTAATAAAAAAAAAAAGAAAGAAAATGTAACTTTGCATTCTTTTAATACACTTTTTCTCAATTTTCATTATTCGTTACTTCAAATGTCCGTTAAAGAAAAACAAACAGAAGCTGGGGAGTTAGCTCAGTGGTTAGAGTGCTTGTTTTGCCAGCATAAGGCCCTGAGTTTGATCCCAACACCAAAAAACAAAACAAAAACAACTCCATATACAGTATTAGTCACTTTCAGGTAAATTCGGTTTGGTTGGTTTGTTTGTTTCTTTTCAGAGTTTTCCCAATTAGTGCTTCCCCTTCCCACCTCTGCCAAGGGACTTGCATCTAACTCACTGCCCTTCTGCAGCACTGATGGAGGGTCACTTCCTGTCCACCTTGGTACCCACAGAGATGTGCGCCACCGTCCTCCCCGGGCCTCTGTCACCCGCAGACCTCGCAGACATTAGCTTAGCGACCTGCCCCTCAGTCTGGGGCACACACCCCTGGGGACCAGACCTCAGGCCGTCTTCCCTCTCCCCGGCCTCCCGGAGCTCCTCCCGGGCAGGGGGAATCGCCGGCTGGCTCTGGAGCAGCGCCGGGGTGGTGGGAACCCTGCTACTCCCTCGTCAGGCAGCCGGTGGCGGCCGGACTACTGTTCTCCCTGGAGAACGTCCACTTCGGGGCTCGCATTCCTAATAGGGAGACTTCCGCAGTCCCTTCAGGGCAATTTCAACCTTCGGGAAGCGCGGGCCGCCAGCGGACACGGTCCCTTCCCGGAGACCCACGCAGCCCCTGACTCTCGCATCCCGGCGACGGCGGGTCCGAGGCGGCCGCATCCCAGCGCACCGAGTCTCGGCCGCGCTCTGGCGCCACCTCGCGGTTGTCTGATGACTGCGGCGCGAAGCAGCCGAGGACCTCGATGGTGCCGTTGGCCGGGCGCCCTCTGCCAGGCTGAGAGCAACGGGATCGGCCCGGTTAAATGAAAGATGAAAACTGCTCTGGGAGGTGAGGGAGACGGTCCACTTTCCACTTCCAAGTTGCCCAAAGTTAAGCGACTTGCGTTTTCATCCCTTGACCTTCCCACCGCCTGCTGCGCGCCGGCCTGGCGGCGAGGCGGAGCGTCCGGCAGGAAGCGGGGCGGGGCAGAGGCGCTCACCTCCCGGTGGCGGGAAGCAGCGAGGGGGGTCTGGAGTCCCAAGATCTCCTCCGGGGCCGGCTCTGGATGACCGAAGTCCTCCCAGTAGCCCCTCCCCAAGCCTTCTGAGCACACAGGCCTTCGGGGACATCTCCGATCCAAACCCAAACACTCTCACCCCAGCCCTGGGACACAGGAAGACAACCGCCACCTTGGACTAGGTGGAACTCAACATCACCCTGCCGCATGTTCTGGGGGAAGTGGGCGCTCCTTCCCGGATGATTAGCAATTAGGGTGCAGAGAGCTGGAGACTGGAACCAAGGGCAGGAGAGAGGAGGGAACAGAACCCCCAGCGAAGCTTAGTCATTCAAAGCTGCCCTCTAAGGAACCCGCTGGAAGGAAAGCTCTTCCTGTCACACTATCCAGCTGTCTCATGGCGAACTGTCTGTGACAAGATAGGTCCATGAGGTTTTTTTGGCCCAAATTTTATTTTGTCGGATATTAAATTTGCTAACCTTCTATATGCCCAACCTGTAAAATAACACATCTTTACCATGGGAAAAGTATGGAAATTTTCTTTCAAGTGTTGTTTTATAGGTAGAAATAAAATTTTTAAGCTAAACTTAATTCACAGACTCCACACAGATTTTTATCTTATTTTTCGTAATGAAATTTTTCCATCACTGAAATAGTAATTCAAAACACGATTCTAATGGCAGCATCACAGACCATCTTAACTACGCCGTATTTCATGCAACCTTTCAGTTAACACTAAGTAGTCGTAACTTTTTGGAAATATAAACGCCTCCTGTATTGAACATTCTAGAAAAAAATCTGGCTTCTAAAAGGGAAATTGGGGGCTGGGGATTTAGCTCAGTGGTTAGCTCTGAGCTAAATCCTGAGTTCAATCCCCAGCACCAAAAAAATTAAATGAATAAATAAATAAATAAAAGGGAAATTTGTTCTTCTTTTCACCCCACATCCACTTCCCCCGCTTCTGATAATACCATCCCACTTTTTCTTGGGTGGATCTTTAGGCAGTGAACTTGGTGAAACTGCCAGTTAAAATGCGCTGAACATTAACTTCTAGATTAGAAAATAGATGTGAAACCTGACCTTGGCTAATTGGGTGCTCTCTCCATGGCAACTGAATTTTGAGCAAAATGATAAGACTGAAAACAGCTGGAACAGACTCATCTGGCAGCTGACTAATGTCATAGCTAATTTACTGCTTTCTGTTACCTGCCTCCCAAGAGCCGCCCTGCCCGCTGCCCTTTGGGGGCTGAATTTTTCAGCTTTCTCTTTCAGTTCTGTGAGCTAACCCAAAATTTACTTTATCCATTTTATTTTGTCTGAATTGATTTATTTTTGCAAACAAAGAATCTGAACTTTTACAAGGTGAATACTTGATTAATTTATTTTTGGTCTTTTCTGGTTTCTAATAAAAAACAAGTAGTCATGTAGTAATATTAATTTTCCTCTGAAGACATTTTTTTTTTGTGGTGATACTGAGGGTTGAACCGAGGGCATCACACAGTGCTCTACCACTGAGCTACATCTCTAGACTTTTCATTTTGAGGTAGAGTCTAACTAAAGTTGCCCAGCCTGGCCTCAAACTTCCTATCCTCCTGCTCCGCTGCCCTAGTAGAAGGGACTGTAGGTGTGTGCCACCACACCTGATGAGGATGGTTTCATTGGTACATAATGTAGTGTACTCATTGTTACTGTTTTCTGAATAGATCTTTGACCTCAATTATTTGATTTTTTGTGGGTTTTTTTACCTCGGTTACTTGAAAAGATGGTTTTGACAATTCCAAATGATATTTGTGGAGGTGGAGATGTGTTAGAGACTGAGTCCAGAGCCCTTGTACTAAACTCCATCCTTGGCTTTTTTTTTTTTTTTTGAGACCGGGTCTTGCTAAATTGCTAGGCTGCATAGGTTGGGTTCTAACTTGCATTCCTCCTGCCTCAAACTCCATGGTGTGCCACCATGCCCAGCCTCCGAGTGATATTTTTGACAATACACATATATACATGTATGTACATATGCACAGATATGTCCTATTTTGGGGTTTTTTTTTTTTTTGAGACAAAATCTAGCTATATAGCCCAGGCTGGCCTTTAATTCACTATATAGTCCAGGCTGGCCTCAAACTTGCAGCAATCCTCCTGCCTCAGCCTCCCAAATGCTAGGACTACAGGTGTGCACCACCATGCCCAGTGTGGCCTATATCTTTTATATCAAACGTGAAACTGTTATTCAAATCGCCTTTTCCATTACCCTGATACCAAAGCTACCCAGAGACACTACCAGACTACAGGTCAGTATCACTTACGAGTATCGATGGAAATGTCCTCAACAAGTCTGGTAATTTCATCTTTTCTTTCCTTAAATATACATTATATATTCACTGATATTCTGAGAAGCCTGACCAAAGACCTTTTTCTTCCCTAGACAATCTATTAGTGTCTGTGAATAACCAAGGACACCAACAACAACAGTACCCCTTAAATTTACTTTCTCAGCTGGGACTTTCCCAGCTACATTTCCCGTGTACATTTCAGTTCCCATCCATGTGAAAACTGGCCTGCAGTTAGAAATTCTTAGAAAGGGGGCACCACACATACCTCTTGACAGAATGTCTCTTACCAAAAGGCTAATGATCAATATTAGCTAAAATCAAGGCTAAAGATACCTGGGCAGGGAGGGAGAAGGAAGGGGACATAAAAAGAACTAAGATGTGTCATGCTCACATACCACGTCCCCGTGGTGAACGTAATCATCATGTACTGAAAACAGGTGCTAAAAAAAATTAAAATTAAAGAAAGAAAAAAAATCAAATGTTAATCTAATCAAGAAACACAATCACAGACACACCCAGAATAATATTTAGCTAAATATCAGGGCACCACATTACCCACTCATCTTGGTACATAAAACTCACCATGTCTGTCTAATACGAACAAACATCATGATTTCTCTCCTCATAGTGAAAAAAATGATAAGAGTTATAATACTTATAGATATTTCTCCACTGTCACCCTCTCCTTTTTGGTATAGATGGTTATTTGGGTATTATGTTAGAAAGTTAGAAAGTTTCTTTTTCATTTTTTTCCTAGGCTTTTGTTATTTTTACTTTTCTCCTTTGAAGAAATACATAGATAGTGTTCAAAAAAATGTAGAAAGAATATGGAAATAGAAATCAAAAGACTGTGTGCAAACTCTAATTCTATATAGTTTTAAGTATGTAATATTAGACAAATTACCTATAAGTAAGGAATTGAAATACATATTTATAGCCTACTGCACATGGTGGTTGTATGAATAAGTTATATGTACATGAGAACTTCTAGAAAAATAAAAATATAGATCTCACCATCACAGAATGAACTTTAGGAGAAAGGGAATAAAGGAAATTTTATCAAAATATCAAATTATTTGAATTTATTACCATGCTAATGGACCTATTTTAACAATCTAACGTACAGTCAAGAAATAATTATCAAATTATTAGCATCATCAGTCTGTTCCTACGGTCACCAAATTTTTCAATATTAAATAGATACTAATTTTCAAATGAGGCCAATAAGACAAAATATTTTTGGCTTCCTCTACCATTTAGATTCTGTAGATGGTGATGTTGTCACCATGTTTTGACTTTTCTTTGCTTTTAACAGTACCTAATGCTTCTTCTCCAAGCCACTTGACTAAAGCGTCACGGAGCATGGTAGCACATTTTTTGTTAACGGTGATTTTACAAACTGTAGCTTTGTTCACTGCGGACAGGAAATGCTTTCTGGATATTTTCAAAATGAGATTTAAAATAATTGTTCTCATGCATAATTTTATTTATAATCTCTTTCATGTATTTGCTGCTTCATATAATCACTTGAGGAAATACTTGTCTTTGAACCTGAAATCTGGAAATAGACCACAATGGGATAGGTCTGATTCAAATTCTGAATTGACACCCATTTGAGCGATTCCAAAGTATCTTGTATGTCCTACTTTGCTTTGGCTGTAAAAGGCATATGGAAGAGCCAGGAGTTGTGGCATACGCCTGTAATCCCAGCACTCAGGAGGATGAGGCAGGAGGATCGCTGCAGGTTCAAGGCCAGCCTCAGCTACATAGTGAGTTTAAGGCCAGCCTGAACTACATAGCAAGACCCTGCTTCTAAAACAAACAAACAAGCAAACAGAAAACCCCATAACAACAACAACAAAGCATTTGGAGATTTTACCAGCAATCCATGGTGCCATCTTATGTTTTAAATAGGCTTCTGGCTGTTTCTGCATGTCCAACTGTCTGGTGGGGAGGGTACAGAAGTAGCACATTTTATAATATCATTACCTTTAAATCTAGAAACGTTTTTTAGTCATTTTTTGTGTGTATGTGGTCTGGGAGTTGAGCCGAGGGCCTCGGCACCGCGCTGCACTACTTCGCAGCCCCGTCCCCCTCCCTCCCATTTTTGAGACAGGGTCTCCCTAAGTCACTAAATTGCCTAGTCTGGGCTTGAATTTGTGATCTTCTTGCCTCGGTTTCCCAGAATTCCGGGATTACATGCATGTGCCACATATTTTATGAAAGAATTTTTTATCTTCATTAAATGTCAAAAATCCTTCATCCTCTACCACTAAAAAATAGCTGGCGGTTTTTAGCAGTACTTTGGTTCAGCAATCTGTTTGAATCTTTGCATAAACTCAAAAGAAAAAGGAACTGTGTTCTTGAAATATTTTTATAAAGTCTGTTGTTTTGAAATTTGATTAGTGAGAACAGAATGGGCTTGGCACACCTCATTATTCTCTGACACTTTCTTTTCCATTCCTTGCCCCACTCCCGCGGTGGGGACTGACCCAGGGCCTTGTGCACGCTAAGCACACATGTTAACACGGAGTCCGACCCAGACCGCCGGCCCTCGTTATATTTGGGTCAAAGCTGCGCAGTGTCATTCTGCATGATTTTACAGTTTCCTCCTCTAAACTTCAAGGGCAGCAAGACTAATATTCTCCATTAAAGTCATCCTCAAGAGATGTGAAAAATTCCCAAATAGATTTTTTTTTCTTGAATGACTCAAAGGAAGTTAAATTAAAATATAGTGCTTATTTTATTTAATGTTACAACTGCTACAATGCCAAGTAAATCTCCAAAGATTTAAATTCTGATATAACCTGTTGTATTTCTGTTTTCTAGTACAGACATGTTTTCATTTGAGAAGCTAATATTTATTTACTTTTGAATAGGGAACACATTTCTGTGGGTTTTAAAATGCAAAAATAACCCAGACTTGGTGGCACATGTCCCAGCAGTCAGCAGGATGAGGCAGGAGGATCACTGTGAGTTTGAGGCCAACTCGGGCTACATAGTGAGACCTTATCTCAAAAAAAAGAGACAAAAATAAGTTTATTCACTTTCACTCTAACTACCCACCTCTTCCTCTACAGTTAGCTAGTTATATAATTTATTATGGATCTTTCTAGTCTTTAATATATGACTGTTTAATATATGTGAAAGTTTACATATTTTCTCCCCCCTTATTGCACAGAAACACAACACATAGTTTCCTCTCACAGAGAAATTTTCATTCAGTTTTGCAGCTGAACACCATTCTTCGGGCAAACCATAATGTATTTAGCCAAGTGCCTATTTATAACTGAGGTAAATTTTCAGAAGTCAAATTACTGGTTAAAAGGTAAAAGCATTTGCAATTTCGCAGATATTTCAATTGCCTTTCATGGGACTGTAATCTTTTAGGCCCCCATCAGCAATGCATAAGAGCTGTACATGCAGGGCAGCTGAAAAGGATCCATTCTGCAAAGTGCTGACTTTGACTTCTACTCACAGGTCCCTTGCTACACCTTACAGCCACTTTGAAGATCAACATATGGAAGCAACACCTTCCAGACTGATACCACAGTGATTTAAACAACTATTCTAGAAATATTTATGGGATTAGCTGGGTATGGTGCCTGCACGCCTGTAATCCCAGCACAATGAGAGGATAAGGAAGGATTCCATGCCTCAGGAGATGGTAGAACTTTTAGGAAGTACAGACTGATGGACAGAAGACAGGTCAGTGGGGACATACCCTTGAAGGGGACGCTGAGACCCGGGACCATTCCCCTCTCTTTTTGCTTCCCAGCTGCCATGAGGTGCAAAGGTGTTAGGGCTTAGATCTAGATGTCCACCCAAAGCCTCGCGCACACATAGGTGGAGCTTTTCAAAACTAGGTGGATATAGGGCCTGTGATACTGGGTTTAAAGGTGCGTGGTACTAAATTACTTAACTGATTGGAATTAACATAGTTCTAGGTGTGGATAATGGAAGCCCCACCCTGCGTGCGGGTGGCACCAATCAATAGGATTGTAGCCTAGATGGAATATAAAGGGAGAAAGGAAAGGTAGGCCTGCTGCTGCTTCTTGCTTCTTCACTGTCTCCTGCTTGCTTGTCATGAAGTGTTTCTCTTCTGTGATGACCTCTGCCATGTCGCCCTGCCTTGGAACCAGCTGACTATGGGCTGAAACCTCTACAAACCATGAGCCAAAATAAATCTCTCCTCCTTTAATTTTGGTTGTTGGATATTTTGTCTCAGCAATGAGAAAAGTAACTAAACAACAGTTTTCCTCTGTTTCATGCTCCAGCCATAATGTTCTGCCTCACCGCAGGGCTGACAAAACAGGGCCAAGAAACCATGCACTGAAACCTCTGAAGCCATGAGCCAAAATAAACCTTTGTTCCTTTCAAGTTGATTTTCTCAGGTATTTTGTCACAGTGGCAAAAAGCTGACAACACAGGCTCCTTGAATTTTTTTTAAAAAAACTGGTACTTGGGGAGGTGTGGAGGAAAGAACTAAATGTGCTAAACCTCCAATAATATAAAGGGACATTAACAATAATAATATCTCTTTGTTGAATTACAAAACAATGCACTTAGTGCTTTATATTTAGCTACTTTTTGGGGGGTGGTGCTGGAGATCAAACTCAGGGCCTTGCACTTGCTAGGCAAGTGCTCTACCTCCGAGCTAAATCCCCAACTCCATAGCAGCTTTACTTTACTCTTTATAAATATAGAGATTGTCTGAGTTGTTCACCATTGTAATTCCAGAGCCTAGCCCATTTCTTGGTTCACGGTAGGCACTCAACAAATATTTTCCCAACATTGAATAATCAAGCATATAAAATAACCAGGGCTTAAAAAGATTATGTGATCTGACCAAGATTGCATGAGTAAAAGCTAGGATGTCAACCAGGCCTGTTTGCCTCCAAAATTCTCTCATATTTTTGTCCCTAAAATATGTTTTGATTTTGATATTGATGGAAAAAGACAAGTTCATTTACCTATAATTTCATTTCAGAAGACGCCATCAGCAGACTTAATGTGGGGTGTTCAACTTCCAAATCACTAAGAGATACTGTGGAACAAAGAAAATTTGAGTAAATGAAAAATAAATTTTAAAAAGCCTCAAAGAAGCCCCAAAATAAGAAGTTTAATACCATATAGGCAAAGAAGCCAGGCTTGGTGTCACATGTCTATAATCTCCAAATTCTGGGAGGCTGAGGCAGGAGAATCATAAGTTAAAGCCCACTTGGGCATCTTAGCAAGAGTCTGTCTCAAAATCAAAAATAAAAAAAGTTGACGATGTAGCTCAGTGCAAAAGCCCTAGGTTTAATCTTCAGTAGGGAGTGCGGGGAATGTGGAACATGAGCAAAATGCTCACAGAAGAAGAAATCAAAATGTTTACCCTGGGATTGAGGGTGTAGCTCAGTGGTACAGCACTTGTCGAGCATGCTCGAGGCCCTGAATTTGATCCCCATTGTGTGCACATGCAAACGCAAGTACATGCGCGCACGCACACACACACATACTTACTAAAATCTGAGAAAATTAGTTTGGTGAAGCAGACTTGCTTTTATATTGGTTGGTGTTAGGAGTACAGAATTGCTGTAATCTTTTTAAAAGTTCTTTTTGGTAATATCTATTAAAATGAAAAATGCTCTTGTCCTTTTGCAGTTTCCAGGGCTTTAAAACTTACTTTCTATTTGAAAAAGTATTTAGAAATTTTAAAAGTTATTTTTCTATTATAAAATACTGTTCGAACATACACAAGAGAGGGAATAGTACGATGGATGTCAATATACCCATGAGCCAGATTCAATACTTCAATAATTATCAAGCTTTTGCTTCCCCTAGTTTTCTCCATCCCTATTCTCCTCCTCCTGTGTGTTACTGAAATATATGAAAGCAAATCCCAGATATCAAGACATTTAATGTTTAAAAACTTTCATTTTCCCATATAACCATAAGCTATTATCATACCTAAAAAACTAACACTAAATCACTGACATCACTTAATACCCAGTCCATATTGAAATTTCCCCAACTGTCTTAAAGTATTTTTACATTCTTTAGGCTGAATCGGGCTCTAAACAAGATCCATATTTTGAATTCAGCTGTTATGTCTCCAATATAAATGCATGCCACTGACTCAAAGAAACTGATCATGTGTGCTGAGGAAAGTTTCACATTCTGGAATTTTTTCCTGCTTTCTTATTCTTCAATTTTCCTCTGTAAAATACAAGGCCTAGCAAGCACAAGGCCCTGAGTTCGATCCCCAGCATACCCTGCACCCCGCAAAAATCAGAAAACACATAAAATGATACCTTAACACAGGCCAGAGTGACTTTCTCACTCATAATCAGTCAGTTTAGACTGTGACAGTTCCAGCCTTCTGTTGTAAATTTCTCCATTAAGTGTTCATCGAATGGTTTGCTCACTAATAGTCTTGGTTTAAGTCAATAATTTTACTACAGGTTATAAAAGTGATTTTTTTCCATTGTGTCCTTCCTTCTACATTATTTGCCAAATTTTTCTATAAAGTATTCCTCATCAACCAAAGCAAATTTATTATTGTATGAGGGTTCCAATTTCTCCACTTCCTTTGCCAAGAGGTATTATCTGTCATTTTTACTTATAGCCATCCTAACGGGTGTGCAGTAGAATCTCATTTTGGTTTTGATTTGCATTTCCCTGATAGCTGATGATACTGAGCATCTTTTCATGTGCTTATTGATCATTTATATTATCTTCTCTGGACACATGTTTATTGGAATCTTTTGCCCATTTTTAACAGGATTGTCTTTTTATTATTAATGTGTGTGGTGGACCTAATATGGTCAACTTGAGCCAGAACACCCAGCTGGACTGAGTTGGTGTGATGCTGGGCGTACGAGATCCACCTGAGGATTGTTGCTGATGCAACATAAGACAGAGTGGGAGCCGTAGCTAGTTGGCAGGCTGTTTCCCAGGAGAAGCTCTGCCGCGGCTGGTTCTTCTGGAGGGGGCTCGGCTGTCCTCGTTGAGGCAGGAGCTCGGGGCCTTGCCGTCGTTGAGGATGGCTGCTGTTGCTTCGGAGGAGCTCTGGTTGTCATCTCTGCTGTGAGCATCGTATCCTGGTTCCAGGGATCTTTTCAGCCATCATGTGCAGACACGGACCTACATGGGACAGTGCTGTGGGCTCCCAGCCCTCGACTGGATCTTTGGGGTCTCCAGTGCCTAGATGGACATTCGGCACCTTCTGCATTTGGCTTCTGGGTGACTATTGTAATCTATAAATGTCCTCCATTAAATTTGCTCTCTTAAAACCATTGGTTCTCTGAAAACCTAACTAAGACAATGTGTAAGCATGGTTTGCTTTAATGCTTGTTATTCAGAAATAATTTCACATTTAAAAAATTGAAAAAGAGAGTAAAGAATCTCTGTATACCTTTAATCTAGATTTCCTAAGTGTTAACATTTACCACACTTACTTTATTCTCTCTCTCTCTCTTTTTCCTGGTACTGGATATGGAACCTAGGGCCTTGTGCATGCTAGGCAAACATTCTACCACTGAGCTACATAGCTCTACCTCCTTATTTTTTTATATGTAGAGTCTCAATAAATTACTTAGATTGGCCTAAAATTACCTATTCTCCTCTCTTTGCCTCCCAGGCAGCTAGGATTGCACCACCATGCCTGGCTTATTCTTTTAAAAAAAAAAATTATTTTTTTGAGAATAAGTTTCCGATGCGATACCCCTTTACCTCTAAACACTTCAGTGTACTTTAAAGAACAAGGACATTGGGGATGGGGATTTGGCTCAATGGTAGAGTACTTGCCTATCAAGCAGAAGGCCCTGAATTCAATCCCCAGCGCCCCCCAAACAAACAAAGACATTCTCTTACATAACCACAGTTCACCATACACATTCCTTACTTTCAGGCATTTGTATCTTTAAAAACATGGGCTGGGGATTTAGCTCAGTGGTTAGAGTGCTCTCCTCAGCACAAGGCCCTAAGTTCGACCCCCAGCACCAAAAACAAACAAACAAACAAAAAAAAACCACAAAAATATTACTGCCAACTGCTATTGCAGTGGTTCCCAGACTTGTCTGCACATAAGTGAGACTCACCTAGAGATCTCTACAATTCCAAAATCCAGGCCTGCAGGACAGAGTATTTTTGAAATTCCTCAATGGCTCCAATGTGCAGAGATATTTGGGAACCACTGTGCTGTTTTTAAAGGAATTCTAGGCTATGATCCTCTGAGATATTACTTGTAAAACTGGTGGGAAAGGAGGGCAGATAAGCACCTTCCTCAAAAGGGAATAACTTGCCACGCTTTCTCTGGTCTAGGCAAACCCTCCCGCTTCTAGAAGCAACTGCGTTCAATGAAGTCTGATTTTCAGTCAACCCTTCGTCCTCTCCTCCGAGGTCTGGCACATGGCAGAAGTCTAATAAATGTCCAGTGAATAATAGATGGGCTTGTGCTTGCACCAATCTGTCTTCTAGAGTCTGGAAAACAGGAGGAAGCCATTAAATTCTTAAGGTGCAAAATCCCAGGGAACGCTAAATTACTCACGAAAAAGAAAAAGCTTTTTACATCACTTGGATGAGCGACTGTGATTCCCCCAGAGGAAGATCCTTTGACCCAGAAAGCGGGGAGTTCTTCAAGCCCAGGACGGAACCAAGCTTTCCTGTGTAGGTACAACCTGGAAGAGGTCAGGCCCGCACGGAAGTTGGATCCGAACTGGGAGGAAATTTCGCACCGAGTCTCAGCGCGGGGTGGAGCCTGCGGCAAGGAGGCGTGGCTGGCCGAGAGCCGAGCGGCGCCGGGAACTGGGTTAGGATTTGCCGCGGGGCCCGCCTCCCGCCCCTTTTTGTTACCTCGGCGTTGACCGGGGTCCCTCCCGCGTCCCCACTCCCGCCAACAGCGCCCGAGGAGTCAGTCCCAGTGCTGCGGCCCGGACACTTTAGGCTCGCCCCAGGCTCCGCCCACTGCCCCCTCAATTCCCGCCCCGCCGGCTCCCGGGTCCTAGCGCCAGCGCGCGGAGCTCGGTGGCATGGAGGGTGGCCTGGGCCGTGCCGTGTGCGTGCTGACGGGGGCCTCCCGCGGCTTCGGCCGCGCGCTGGCCCCCCTCCTGGCCCAGCTGCTGTCGCCCGGCTCGGTGCTGCTCCTGAGCGCCCGCAATGACGACGCGCTGCGGCAGCTGGAGGCCGAGCTGGACGCTGGGCGGCCTGGACTGCGCGTGGTGCGGGTGCCCGCCGACCTGGGCTCGGACACCGGCTTGGAACAGCTGCTCGGAGCCCTTCGCGAGCTGCCCAGGCCCGAGAGGCTGCAGAGACTGCTGCTCATCAACAACGCGGGTGAGACTCGGCGGGCGGAGGACTCCCCATTGGAGCCCGCGCTTCCCTCCTCGCTGGGGACTGCACGGGCGGCTCCGAGGGACGTCACTGGACAGCTGAAAGCCCAGAACCCCAGCTGTGCAGGCGTGAGCGGCAAGAGCAGGCGAGGCGTACGCTAGAAACGTACGGTGCCGTGGGGGCGACCCCACCCCCACGCCGCCACGGTTCGCCCAAACAGGTTTCCTAAAGCACCTTGAGAACTTTCCCGTCCGCCTCGCGCAGCGCCCTCTGGTGGAGGCTTGAGTCAGAGCATGGGGTGTCCAAACAAGTTCCCTTGCTTCTCCCCATCCCATTCCGGTAGCGAGGCAGCTGCATGGGAACGCAGCTTGAGGGAGTGGCCTCCCCAGGCATGTCTATGGGCAGAGTTGAGAGAGGCAAGTGTCCTGGGAGATGCTAAGCAGATGCTCTCTAGGTTGGCCTGGGAAGGAGGCCTCTGGAGGAATTGGGGTAGGGTTGAGGGAAGAGAAAGACCCGCTTGCAATGAGTTGTTTCTTTGGTCTGGTTTTTCAGGCACCCTTGGGGATGTTTCTAAAGGCTTCCTTAACCTGAGTGACCCTACTGAAGTGAACAACTATTGGGCTCTGAACTTGACCTCCACGCTCTGCCTGACCTCCGGTGTTTTGAAGGCCTTCCCGGACAGTCCTGGCCTCACCAGGACAGTGGTTAACATCTCGTCCCTCTGTGCCCTGAAGCCCTTCAAGGGCTGGGCATTGTACTGTGCAGGAAAGGCTGCCCGTGACATGATGTTCCGGGTTCTGGCCACAGAGGAACCTAGCGTGAGGGTGCTAAGCTACGCCCCAGGTAGGTGGGAGGTATTTCCTCTGTCCCCCAGAACTGGCCGGTTCCTCACTGGGGGTTGGGTAGGGGGCCTACTCTGTCTCCCTGAGAAAGGACCCACAGAGTATACTGTCCCTGAATCGTGACCCCCTCGTGGCAGGGGCAGAGGATACAGAAAGAGACTAGGAAATTACCTGGACTGGAGGGTGGAACAGGAAAATCTGAGAGATGGCATTTGGGCAAAGACTGGGGTTTGAATTTTGGGCCTGAACCTCATGTTCTCAAGTAAAGGGGGAAGACGCTGTCTGTCTTACAGGGCATTTTGAGGGACTGAATGAATGAGGTAGTACATGGTACATATACACGTGAAAATGACCCTTAATAGTGAAGAACTAATTGTTAACATTTCTAATTGTCATATAGAAATTACGACACTGTATTACCTTCATTTGTGCACCTGGTGGCTTCCTTCCCTTGAAGGGGAGCCTTGGAGACAGGGACCTTGTACTGTTCATCTGTGTGTTGCTAGCACCTAGCAAAGCTGCACTGAGGCACTACACGGTGAATGTTAGCTGGATGAAGAACAGACAGAAATTGCTGAGTTGTGATAATCTCAGGCTGAACTAAACTGGAACAAGGTGCATGGGTACTGAGGATTATTGGGATAAATAAGATAAGGACTCTGTTCTCGTGAAAATTAAGGGATATGGGGTCTTACAATATCTGGTCTGGTTTCTGACCAAGATGCCATTATGCCAGGGCTTTTATTCTGGGCTTGTGGTTTCTGCAGCGAGCAGATGGTGACAGAGCCAGGGTAGACTGTCTGAATAATTTAGGTAGAGAGCTGGTAGTCTACTCTTCTTCGCAATCCTGGGGGCAGAGAGGTAGAATGGCCTGCCCGAAGCCCAGATGTGGCAGAACCAGGATCGTACCTTGCTTCCAAGTTCCTGATTAGTGTGTGTCTTGACCAGCGGTGTCCACTTCCTTGTGTTCTCCAGTGCCTAGTGCCTCCTAGCGTACACACAGTTTTTCTTGCACCAGCATCCTACTCATCACTCCCTCAGAGCTTCGCCTGGGACTCAGACAGCAGTGACTCAAGTTAAACTACAGCCGGGGAGCAGTGCAGATTCTCGATTGCCATTTGGCTGGGTTAGATGTCGGGAAGCTGCCCTGGGCACTGGTGAGGGAGCCGAGATTCTTTTGAGTCTTAACAAAGCTGCAGGCCACTCTGTTTATTTCAGTGGCAATGAACCTTGTTTGGAAAGAATGTTATTTGGAAAGGTTGGGAGGCTCCCTCATCAAGGATACACAGGTGTCTTAGTTACTTTTCGCTTGTTGCTGAGACAAAATACCTGACACCCAGAGTTAAGGGAGGAAAGGTTTGTTTGGCTCACACTTTGTGCCTCTTTCTATCACTTACATCTTGTCCAGGGTACCTGGCTTTAGGGTGGGTAGCACTCCCACCCTTAATCCTAATACCCTTAATCCTAGTGTCACATCCTTGATCCCAGCAGAACTCTGCCAAACCAATCAGTAGACTAATTTAGTAATCACACACTCTAGATCCAGCCCCACCTATGACCACATGAGGATTTGGGGGGACATCTAGACACAAACCATACCAACAGGTGATTGGAAGTTAAGTGTTGGGAGGATTATTCTCCTTTCAGCTCTGAGATTCTGTGATTTTTCTGGCCCTGAGAAGCATTAACTCCCAATTCGGAGGTGCTGTGATTCTGACACGAAGAATAGAAAGTGCTAATAAGACTTCACAAAAGAAGTTATTCCCTTCAGGTGAGGATACCAGGGATGGCTTTACTGGAGGTAGCAGATCTGTGATATTGACCCTTGTGGGCTTCTTGGATGTTGGCAGATGGAAGGCACATCCCAGAAATGCAGGTAAAGGTAGGAGAGCTTGTTAGCGGGGTGACAGCTTTTCCAGTTTAGCTTGAGATTGCCTATGCTCAGAGCAGGCCTTGAGTACAGACTAGGCTACTGGGAAACCTGTAAGTGATTTTGAGCGGAGGAATGGTGTGATCTTTTAGCAAAAATGAGTTTGGCAGAGAGCTAGGCAAGGAGTTGAAGTAGGGGGAGACTCGGGGTTTTAAAAAGGGCCAGGTTGTCAAGGTATGTAGACTGCAGAGGTCCTGACTGGAGCCTGGTGCCTGGCCGGCTGGAGGGGAGGAAGTGGAGGAGAATGGAGGTTTTGAGTACTCCCTTGATAGAAGTTGGAAAGTCAAGAGGAGGTGCTGCTTCGACAGGAGAGAATGAGTTCGGTTTTAGAACCGTGGCTCAGGAGGAAGCATGCTCAGTGACCTTTAGAATTTGAGATTAGAGCTCAGCGCTGACAAAGTGGAGCCTTTGCCACCCTGCCCTTGCATTTCAGCCATGCGGAAGTGTTACCCGGGTCAGACCTGACTCAGCCCCACCCCTCACGCATGGTGGGGACCCGTGACCTTCTGTCCTTGTCTTCTGTTTTTCATCCCCCAGGTCCCCTGGACACAGACATGCAGCAGTTGGCGCGGGAGACCTCCGTGGACCCAGACATGAGGAAAAGCCTCCAGGAGCTGAAGGCAAAGGGGCAGCTGGTGGATTGCAGAATGTCAGCCCAGAAACTCCTGAGCTTTCTGCAAACAGACATGTTCGAGTCTGGAGCTCATGTGGACTTCTACGAGAAATAAGCCCACGTCCTTGGCTTCCTGGGCCTTCCTGGCCTCACATCCTGCCACAGCAGCCCTGCCAACACTGCCTAATACAGATAAACACTCACGCCTGCTGTCCTCCTTCATATACAGCCAGCAGGGAGTGATTGGCATCACCAGCCATCCGGAGTCTGGGGTGTGTAGCCTGAGTGATAAGGAGGCTTCTGTAGGAGGCTGGGAGAGAGATCCAGGGTGTTGGTGTTCTCTCTTGCTAAGAATCAAGTTTGAGGCATGAGAAGAACAGAAAAAGAGCAGCTAAAACACTGAAGAGAGGAGTTTGGGTTTCTTGCCCCTGGCCAGTCCCTGCACTGAGGGGGGAGAGATTAGGTGTGAAACAGGAGGACCCATGAAGATTCACAGGTGGCCTAGCGGGAAGGGGGCCCACAGCAAGTTCCACCCCATACTGGAATGCCCCTTGCTCAGGCTAGCGACACCTTCTGTTGAAGTTTTGTTCTCATTCTGGCCTTCTTCCTCCAGAACCTGCCATCCCTCCCTCTGCTGGGAATAGCAAAGGCAGTTACAAACAAAATGTGCATTAACTCCTGCTTCTTCCTTTTCGAGGAGGCCCATGAGGTTCCCTATGCCTAAGGCTGTTCCTGAGGCCATTAACTCAAACTTAGGGTGCCCCCCTTATTTCCTGGGTGTTGTTTTGGGCTCTTGCCTTCCTGTCACCAAGGCCCACTCAGTGGCAAGGCTGGGTCCAAAGAAAGTTGTCCTAGATGGAGATGGTGAGACATGTTCCTTCTTCATGCTTTTGCCACACTGACCCAGGTTGTCACTATTCTTTTTTCTCTCTGGAGCCTTCAGGGCTCAACACACCTGCCTTCCCTCTGGCTCTAGCAGGTGGGTCCTTTCCCAGGATTCCTCATTCTACCCTTTGCCCACATGGAAGTGCTCTTCGTGGAGCCCAGCTCCACGAAGGATTATCCGTCTGGTCCATGGTCCTGTTCCTCGGCGGGGTGGGTTAGGACCAGCAGACTTTCAAGGGAGGTTCTCAGGCTTAACTGCACTGAGTTGGACAGCCCTGTACTCCTATTTCCAAGAAGAGGAAATCCCTGAGGAACCCACTCCTTCTGCCAGTAGGTGGGTGTGAGCCGGGCTGGGAGCCCCCCACAATAGTGGTGGTGTGCAGCCAGCCACCTGGCCCCTAGCCCATACTTGGGAAGAGAGAGCGTAGTTCCCTGCCAGCTGATGCCAGGACTCAATAGTGTGTGATTGTGTAGCAGGAAGTGCCCTGATCCTTCCTGTGCCCAGCAGAGGGCGCAGTGAGGCCGTGCCTCCTGGAGAAGTGGCACTACTCTTGCCGCAGGGCAGGAAGTGGCAGTGGCCTGCAAGGTCCCCAGGGAGTGGCAAGCAGCTGCTGTTCCCTTGCCCGCCAGAGCCCTTACCCTTACTGAAGTCAAAATCACTGGGCTCAGATCCCTGCTCTGCCACTTACCTGCTGGCAACCCAGAGCAGGTTGTTTCTCTGTGCCTCAGTTTCCTTCTCTGAAAATTGGGGATTAAAATACACATACATCACTATGAATATTAAGTGACATAATGCTAGCATTGTAGTAGGTGCCCCATATATGATAAAACATTTATTGCCTTTTAACATCAAGGTCCTAATGGTCCTGGAACCCCGCGGACTTGAACGTAGACGGTTTCCCTTCTCTCGGGGCCCAGACACCCTGCCTCTGCCAACCTGTAGCAAGAACTCCCACTGCGGGCCTATTTTGGGGACTGGGCTCCATGTAGACAGCTTGTGTGGGACTCACAGGAGCATGCGTGAGCTTTAGGGGTCTTTGACGTGGGTCTTGGGCAGGGCCCACTCCTTCCCTGCGCCGAAGTCCCCTTGGGGCAAATGAACTCCAAGTTTCTTCCTGCAAACTTGCCTCTGAGGTGTTTCAAGGTTGCATCATGTGGATTATGCGTGCCCTTTTGGATGGGGATGGGCCATCCTGGGCTGCCCCTCCTGCCTTGGTGGGTGGGAGGTCGATTTCCTCCCCTGTGGGAGTGTGATTGTAGCCAGCCCGGCCCAGCCCCTGGTGGGAGGTCCAGCAAGATCGACTCCCTCTCCTCTCTCCAGGCCGGCTGACCAGGGGCCCAGTGAGGAGCCCACAAGGTGGCAGGGTGCTGTCATGCCTGCCGTTTGTCT
The DNA here is from genome assembly GCA_004026905.1 of Hystrix cristata. Classification (NCBI taxonomy): domain Eukaryota; kingdom Metazoa; phylum Chordata; class Mammalia; order Rodentia; family Hystricidae; genus Hystrix; species Hystrix cristata. The sequence continues at coordinate 90,813 of PVJO010001825.1, forward strand.
TCCCAGAGCACAGAGGTTTGAGAGCCTTGGATCCCAGCTGTCTTCCTAGGCCTGTCTCTCCTTGTCATCTAGGATTCTAGACTATCAGGGGCCTGGGGAGGTCAGAAAGGGACAAGGTCGCTCCCTGGCAGGTTTTAAGACCTGCTCAGTGACCCATGGTCTCTGCCCACAGGGATTTCCCAGGCCTCCATCCCAGCCCCAGGACTCTCCGCCCCCACCCCATGGAGCAGGGAGGCTTTTGTGCCCGCCTCCAGGGGCCAACCATCTGTGTTCCCAGAGTGCATGCCCTGGCCTTGACCACCACACACAAGCACATGTGAGCACACACAGAAGTACATGCCTGCACATGACCAGAGTCCAGCTGCCAGGGTGAGCAGGGCCACAGATTAGCCAAAAGACAAACAAGGTTTCTCTTTGTCTCTGGTGTGAAAGATCTGGGCAGTTTTTGGTTTGGTGTTTAATATCCCAGAGCTAGGAGCCAGCAGCTGGCCTGTGAGGAGCAGAAGAGCGAGAAAAATATTCCAGGACCACCCCAGGGAGCTCTGGCACCTCTGTATGGGCCTGGCCAGCTGGGATGAGGCTTGTCAGGAGCTTCCCCCACCCCTTCAATTCCTGTCCCATGAATACACATGCTCTCCCCACAGCCAGGCTGGCGCTAAATCCATTGTTAGCCATGCCTGGCGGGGCCAGCTGCTCCTACCTCCCCGCTTGGGATCATTCTCCTAGGACAGGCTCCATCTCCCGTGTCTCACCCAGGGACCTGCCTAGGTGCTGCCTCCTTCACCTACATTCTTCCCCACAGAATGTGGCCTCTTAGGCCAACATGTGTCTGAGGTCATTCTGAATCACTCAGCCATATGCACACCCTTGTGTGAACACACCCAAGAGGGCCCAGCTGTGCCCCATCACCCAGGGGATCCCATGTGACAGGTGAGCAAAGAGCACGTCCAGCTGCTCAAGTGCGGACCCTAAGGGGCGACACCTCCAGCCATATTTCTTAGTGGTGTAGGGTACAGGGGAGGAGGGGAATGGACTAGGAGCCACTAGCCAGCATGCTGCAAAGTTAGCTGAGTAGTCACTCGGAGCCTCTGGGGTCAGCGTGGAGCAGTTAGAGGGTGAGGGTGCTGAGGAGAGAAGGGAGGATGCCACCCTGAGGCCTCCCACCTGCAGTGTTGGAGGCAGGAAGTCCTGCTTGTCTCTACTTTTGGAGTAGAGCCCACGTCCCTGCTCCTACCACAGTTGTTACTATCCAGTGAGGCCCTCTCCTCCCTTACTCTTGTCTCTTCTTCCCGGTAGGAGACTGTCCTCAGGCCTAACTGCACTGAGTTGGGAGAGCCCTGGACTCCTCTATTTTTATTTTTTTCCAGTACTGGGGATTGAACCCAGGGCCTCTGCACTGAACTACATTCCCAACCTTTTTTCTTTTACTTTTTATTTTAAGTCAGGGTCTTGGTAAGTTGCTAAGTTGCCCAAGTGGGTGAAAGAATGAGAAGGAGAAGGAAATTCCTTCTTCCTTTGGGGCACCCGCCTCTGGGACCCTCCCCGCAGCTGACCCAAGCTCTGAGTGATGCCTTAGCTAAGGAGCCTGGAAGCTGTCCAGCGGCCACTTTGTTCCCAGGCCTGGTGCCCTACCCACCGCCAGGGCAGGGGAGAGGGCCTGGCTCCTACTCCCTCACAGCCCTGGGTGACCTCTTGCAGCAAGAGGCTATCTGGCCCACGCTCTGGTTCGGGTCTTGCTTCAGCTGCCGCAAAGGCCTCTCTCCTGCTCAGGCCTACAGTGGCTGCTGCTGTCCAGTCCAATCCAGGGCCTTCGCCTCAAGAGGCTGTGTGGATTTCCCAGCCTATGCCCAGGTCCAGCACACTGGGACTTGTTGAGTGTTTGCTAAATGGTGAATGAATGAGTATGAGTGAGTGAGCAAGTGAGTGAATGCTGCTGTGCCTGACTGCCAGCTGTACAGAAGAGTGTGCAGAAGGGCCGGGTGTGGTAACTGTAGGTCTGCAGACAGGCTGGAGTTGGATGGGCTCTGCCCAGCACAGGCAACCTTCTGTCTGTCTGTCTGTCTGTCTGTCTCGCTCATCTCTAGAAGAGCCTGAACCCTCTTGGAATCCCTAGGAGAAATACCACGGGAAGAATCACCTGGAAAGTGTAAAACGCTCTCCCACTGCTCCTTTTTATCCCAGAATCTAAGTCAGTAGAGCTGGGGGTGTCCCCACTGCACCAGAGCATTTGAAAGCATTCTGTGAGCCCCGGGTACCCAAGCAAGACTGTCAGAAACCAGAGACACAGGCCCTCAGAGAAGGGGAAGTTCGTGGGAGAGTCGGAGCCGGGGACCGGGGCCAGGCCACGGTCAGGGTTAAGGGTAAATATGCAGGCAGGGGCAGGGTAACAGCGAGGCCAGATCTGAGGTCAGCGCACGGTCATGGCCACAGTCTATGGCAGGTGTTGGGAATATGGAGACAGAGGCAGAAAACTGGAAGGTGGAAGAAGTCTGCCGTTAAAATGCTAATTTGCCTATAAATGTCACTTGTCAGGACTCAAGACTCCAAAACAGTGACCAAGGCTGAGGGACTGCTTTCCTGGCCCTAGGAGGGCCCCAGATCTGCCCCCTAGCGTTCTCCCCCCACCGCATCTCCCTCCCTTTCTTTCCCTGTCTCTTTTTCCCCCCTCTCTCTCTGTTTCTCACACTCACTCCAGGCAGGAGCCCCATGCAAACAGCAGGGACGGCTGCATCATTTTCTGGAACAAAAATGGGCTTTCTCCGATAGTCTGTCCTTGTGCTGCCCGGACAAGGCAGGCAAGAGACCACACGCAAAGTAGAGAGCGAGGGGAGGCAAGTCTCCCCTCTTCTCTGAAGCATCCAGACGGAGAACAAAAACAGACACAGCAAAAGTCAAAGACTGAGACTGGGTGAGCAGGACTGTGGGAGAGAAGACAGAGAAAGGGCTAGAAATGGGAAACCCAGGGAAGAAAACAGAGACGGAAAGATTCCAAGATATAGTAAGACAGATTTAGATGGAGAGCAATGGCAGGAGAAGCCACACACACTCATACTCTCACACATACACACTCACGTGCACACACTCACACACACATGCACACAGCCGGGCGTGTGCTCATGCAGCCGCCCTGAGCCTTGTTGGAAATAATCCCGTTCACAACGCTGGAGCCTCAGCTGCACAGGCGGTGCCAAGCTGTTACCTTGCACATCTGTCAGCTCCAAATGTGGAAGCTGTCACAGGGTTGTGTGTGTGTGTGAGAGTGTGTGTGTATGTGGGGTGTGTGTGTGTGTGTGTATGTGGGAGAGGTCTGTTCCTCCCAGAGAACCATGAGGCCTTAGTGGGCAGAGGGAGATCCCCGGGGCCCACAGCACTCCAGAAGTCCATCCCGGGCCTCTGGTCTGCCCTTGCCCTACTGCCCAGGCAGGAGAGGCATTAGGCAGCCTGCTGGGTTTGGCTTCTGCTGTCTTGCTGGGGGTGGGTGGCATCAGGCAGCCAGGCATAGAGGGTGGCAATGAGCCCCTGGAGTGATGGGTGTTGGTCACTCCTAGCCAGCTCGGATTCCTCTCCTGCTGATTATACTGAGAGGTCCTCCCTGTGTCTGACTCTGACTTCTAGGGTTCCTCTGGGGGCACTGAGGACATTGCCCTCTGCTGACCTGTCCTTCTTCTAGCTGCTGTCCTCGCTGTACCTCACCATGAACCTTGGCACTAACTCTGGGCTACAGAAGGCTTGAGAACCTCAGACCCCAAGCCTCCAGGAACAGAGAGGGATGGCACAAAACCATTAACTCTCTTGTGCACTCTCTCTCTCCTCTCCCCCCCCTCCTTCCTTCCATCCAGCCTTCCTTCTTGCTACATAGCCCAGGTTCTTGCTATATATCCCTGTTTGGCCTCAGACTCACTCTGTAGCCCAGGCTGGCCTTGAACTCTTGGTCCTCTTCCGTCAGCCTTCTGAGGACCGGATTACGGGTGTGCTGGATTATGGGCATGCACCACCATGCCTGGATATGCTTAGCTCTTTCTTACAAGAACTTGATTAGAATCCCATGGCCATCTGTCTGGTGATTCTGTCCCCCAGATACCCGACATTCTTTTTGTGTTGCCCTCCTTCCTACTTTAATCCAGGCTTATGATAGAGGGGTTTCACAGCAATGGGGAAGAAGCCCCAGAACATATCCAGTAGGGAGGACAACCTTCTTCCTCTAATCAAGGGGAAAGGGGGGCCCTGAGCTAAAAGAGCAAGCCCCCATGTCAGCGCTCCTCTCAAAATGCCACGTCCATCCGCTTGAAGATTTCCCCAACCCCATCAAGTCACAAGCACAGAGGTGCTGCCAGCTGTTCCACTGGCTGGTACCCTTGGGCCAGCCTGGTCTCAGCAGAGCCCATCTTAGCCCCAGGCTATCTCCTCAGAGGCCCCATGCTGTCTACCAAAGCTTAGAGCATACTAAACAGCCTTTGGATGCTCACAGTGCTCAGAGCAAGGCATTCTGGGGGAGAAGATGAGGCCAAAGACCTTAGATCTGTGGCTGGAGCTCTGTCTTTACGGTAAGATTTGAGGTCACTACTCTGGGTGTGTTTGCTCCATGGACCTGAGATTCTGTGTGTGCACATTGTGGAACACTCACAGGCCTGACCTGGACCCCAGCCGTGTGTGTGTGTGTGTGTGTGTGTGTGTGTGTGTGTGTGAATGTGTGTTGTTGTGTGTATGTTGTATGGGGTCTTGAACAGCTGGATTTGCTTGTGTGCAGGGGAGAGCCATTGTATGTATGGCTGTGTATAAGTGTTCTGATATAAAACTTGGCACATAATAGTGTGTGTGCCAATTTGAGTTTGGGTGTATAACTGTGCGTACATACCTATGAGCCTATTGTGTGACTGTGAGTATAACTGAAAACTTCCATGAGTGTACATCAGCATTTATATTTGAATAAATGTATGTTCGTGCATTTAAGCCACATATGCATGCAACAACATGCAAACATGTGATTGAGTGATTATGTGTACTCACATGTTGTATCCCTGGGTCACTCTTGGTTCATAAGCAGCTGTGTATGTGTGCACATGGGACATGGTGTTACCTTCCAAGCAGTAAACCAGTGTAAAGCTGTGTATGAGAGTCAACCTTATGCATGTGTGTGCGATCTTTTGTTTTCGGTTTTTGAGACAGGGCCTTCCTACACAGTCCAGGCTGGCCTTAAACTCCCGTTGTAGTACAGGATGGCCTCAAAGTCTTGATCCTCCTGCCTCAGCCTGCCAAGTGCTGAAATTACAGGCATGTACCACCATGTTTGCCTTGCACATGTGTGTGATTTTTGACCTGAGGCCGGTGTTCCTAGAGAAATAGGTGTGTTCGGGCCTATGACTGGGGAACAATCATGTGTTGACAAACTCCAATGAGCTCTCAAGCCATGTCCAGCAGGAAGGAAATGTGTAAATGTGTTTGTTAAACACAAAACAAAACAGCGACAAAATGCCAGGCCCTGCAGTGGCAGCAGCAAGCAGAGGACGTGTCTCACTCTCGCGCTCTCTCTCTCTCTCTCTCTCTCTCTGCAGCATCCCAGCCCTCTCTGGCGCTGTTCCCTCACACCTAAGCCCAATGGTGTTTTGCAGTCTTTCAGCTGTTACCTCAGTCCCTCCTTGCCTCATTCCCGATTCACTCCGTTGCTATAGGTATGTTTGAAACCCCAGCGTGGTAGATTTTAATTAGTCTTCCTACAGATGGCCAATTAACATTCATTACTTTTGCCTTGAGCGATTAATTATGAGTTTGGATAGAAAAGGAGAGAAGAGGAGAGGAAGATGGGCAGGTGAATGAAAGGAGAAAAGAGAAGGGGGTTTGATTGGGAGTTTGGAATTTTTACACAGAGCAGGCTGGTGGGGGAGAGGGTGGGAAAGAGCCATTTGAATCCCCTCACTCCCAGCGGCCTCCCTCAGCCCACAGCTGCTGGGGCCCCTAATCGGCTTGGCTGGCCCAGCCCTCCAGGAAAATAGAGCTCACATCTCTGTTTGGGGGTCCTTAACCCTTTGGTGTTCCCTGACCTCAGTGCTTTCATATTACCGGCCTCTTGTTTCTCATGCCAGAGCTGGGTGGGAACTATGTCAGGAGTCCAAAATGCAGCAGACAACCCAGGAATAAAGCTTCACTGACATTTCATTCATTGTGAGATTGCAGTGGCCTCATTCACAGATGAGGAAA